>CAJHQQ010003998.1:0-34462 GCA_905132885.1 Moricandia moricandioides | reverse complement strand
TGTTGGAACTATTTTTTGAACATGATGAATAATATATTCATATGTCAAAAATGAGTTTTATTTGAATGAGAAATGGAGGTCCAATGTGTATGATTTGGGAAACTTGTACAAAGTAGCAAATATACACATTGGATATTTGATTGGATTTGGAGTTTAATCTTATAAACTAAATATATGTTGATCTTTTATATTGGTAAAATATAAAAAAGAAATCCATTTTAAAGAATATTATTTGTTTGAATTGGTCAAACAATTATAATTTTACCTCTTTATTTCTTGGTCAAAATGTGGAATAAATTCACATAATAATTGACAAGAATTGATGTCTCCATTAGTGCACCATGGAAGTTTCATTTCTTGGTTGAAAATGAACTTTGTGCTTCTTATTATTTTTCTATATAAAGGCTTGTTAGCATTATAGAGAAAATATAGATTCAACAACAAAAGTTTACTTTCTCCCATTTAGAATAGTTATGCTAGTATTTTTTTTATTTTGTGTCTGAGAGTACAACACAAAAATAGGTTCGTTAGCTTCTATTCTGAATGATGCAGGAATAGTCGAAGTGTGGTTGTATCCTGGGATTCTGATTGCGCAAACACCGTCACACTGAGGGCAATTTAAGAATTAAGGAAAGAGTGTCTCGCCTCCACACGAAATCCTTCTTTGTTCATCATATTTTGGTATCAAGTATTGTATATTTTATTTATGTTTTTATTATTATATAAACAAATTATTCAGTTTGCCATACCGTAGAAATCATGGTCCTACAATCTTAATTCTTAAATTTTCGTTATTGTACTAACGAAAACTGATAATTTGTTTAGTGTGATTTTCTTGAACACAGGAATGAAGGGAATTCATTATGATGGAAAATCAATTCATTTCCATCAAATTCTCGATTATTATGGTTTAATAGTTCTGCAAATTTTTAATTTCATAGCTAAGCCATTTAGATCGATCTTTGGTTTTATGCAACTGATTAGAACTTGAAAAAAAAGTAATTAAAAAAAATGTTATTAGTCAAATATATGTGTTATTACTTTGACTTGATTTTTATGGCTTACGTTTGCAGTTACGTTTTATTTGTGAGAAACTAATTGACCATGTTGCAAATTTATTTATGGGTCAAATGTCATTAATTCATTTATGAATTGGCACTAATAATATTTTTTCTTTTGCAAGGTTATAAATATTTTTTTTAGCTGATGGAGAAAGATCACCAACAAACTGATAAATGGAGTTCTGGTTTTAATTCAGTGGTGAATCGAGTTTTAATATTTTTTTAAAAAATATTATAAACATTTCGATCTTAAGAGATCAAATTGTATAGATGGAAATGAATTTTGTGAGTCGACGCCCCAAATTAAGTTTGGGAGAGGTCTGCCACATATAAATCATTTACCATAGAAAATATAATGTTGTTGATAATGATCAAAACATTCATATTTCGTCAATGCTTTAACGCGAGTCGTACAAAGATTGGCTATGAGAAAAAATGAGAAATATCATATTAATGTGACTGAAATTGACATGTATATTGTAATTTCTAAAGTCAATATGGTTGAAAATAACCAAAGAGAGTTGTGGTTTTGATGATACAAATAATATCTTGTAATGATATGTATATTTGCTCAAAAGCAAAAAATATGGTTTTGGAAAAGCTCAAAACATATAAGTTAAATTTATATATCAACTTGAGAGAACTATGAAAATAGTTGTATGTAAAATGTGATTTTCTGAAAATGAAATACATTTTTTCAACAAAAATAAATAAAAAATTATTCATTTATATCTAAAGGAGTTGTAGATCAATTTTTTTTCTAAACTCTTAAGAGATGTTAAATGAAGATATGAATATTTTGAGTTATCTCAAGAAATGTGGGGGAAGTTTTGCTTACCATATAGAAGTCATTGGCAAGAGGCCACATGAACTTAGTGATAATTATAAATAAAAAAAAACTAGTGTCATGCATTGAGTTTTGTATATAATGGTTAATTGTATCTTGAAAGAAGATGACAAAAATCATTAGACAATTGATCTCGACTAATCTTAAGGATTATGTTCATTATGATGACGACCTAGGATCCTTATATTAAAGGTGTGTCATGAGATCATATTGTTATATCATCAAGAGGAATGGGTTAATGCCTGTGAATTAAGATGAGGTTTGGCGGTAACTCTACCTAAATGACTGGAGATCCCAAGAAATAGGTTCAAGGAGACAACTAAGTCAAACTAAATCTGCCCAAAGCACTGTAAGACTTCGGTCTATGCTCAGTTCCTAGGATGATTAAACAGTGCTACATGTAAGGAATAGAGGATAAGCATTTGCTTTTAATGATTTGTGTCCATTGTTTTGAGATATGAATGGAGTAGTACATGATACTCCTCTAAACAAAACTAATGACAAATCACCTTGTGAGTGTGAAATGGGGCCGTTTCTAGGAGAATGAAAGAAATGCTATATTCTTCAAGTTCACTCATGATTAACCAGGACTGTTCACGGCCAAAATGAACACAACAGAGAATCTATTTCTGTGAGAGAATGAAACTGTGTTATAGTTATTGTCTAGGTTTACATTAAAGCCCGGGTGGTTCAAGACATCATGTTCACCATCTGGCCGAGTAAATCCGATAGCTATTAACAATGATTGGTTCAAGGCTGAAAAATGCTACCAACTCATCATGCAGTGGATTTTTCGTTTGTACTCTCAAAAGTCCTTAGTTGAGTCTTTGTCGAGTCTTGTCTAGGAGGTCAAGTCTATCGAGTCGTCTAGTGTTTAGAGTCATTTCTATTCATGTGGGGGATTGTTGGAACTATTTTTTGAACATGATGAATAATATATTCATATGTCAAAAATGAGTTTTATTTGAATGAGAAATGGAAGTCCAATGTGTGTGATTTGGGAAACTTGTACAAAGTAGCAAATATACACATTGGATATTTGATTGAATTTGGGGTTTAATCTTATAAACCAAATATATGTTGATCTTTTATATTGATAAAATATAAAAAAGAAATTCATTTTAAAGAATATTATTTGTTTGAATTGGTCAAACAATTATAATTCTATCTCTTTATTTCTTGGTCAAAATGTGGAATAAATTCACATAATAATTGACAAGAATTGATGTCTCCATTAGTGCACCATGGAAGTTTCATTTCTTGGTTGAAAATGAACTTTGTGCTTCTCATTATTTTTCTATATAAAGGCTTGTTAGCATTATAGAGAAAATGTAGATTCAACAACAAAAGTTTATTTTCTCTCATTTAGAATAGTTATGCTAGTATTTCTTTTATTTTGTGTCTGAGAGTACAACACAAAAATAGGTTCGTTAGCTTCTATTCTGAGTGATGCATGAATAGTCGAAGTGTGGTTGTATCATGGGATTCTGATTGCGCAAACACCGTCACACTGCGGGCAATTTAAGAATTAAGGAAAGAGTGTCTCGCCTCCACACGAAATCCTTCTTTGTTCATCATATTTTAGTATCAAGTATTGTATATTTTATTTATGTTTTTATTATTATATAAACAAATTATTCAGTTTGCCATACCGTAGAAATCATGGTCTTACATTCTTTTCTTATTTGTATTTCTTTTTGCTGCTTCCCATTCGGCCATTCCTCACACCGAGTGCTCGATCCAGATACAACCGCGTAAAATATTGATTTTGGTCTCAACATTTTTGAAATCTTTTATATAAAAATAGATCTCTAAATTACAAAAAAAAACTTTCTTTTATAATTTTTTAAAAAGAATGATTAGAGCTTTGGAATTTTTGATCCTGCTCACACTGATTGGGTCATGCACGAGTTTCGTCCACAGGGGACATTTTTCTTCACCACCCTCCTACTTCTCCCAAGGTAATTGATTATTACTCTATTTTCTCATATTATATGCTTTGAGATCCATAGGTTCAATAATGTTTTTTGGAGGTTATTTTTTAGATATTTCTTGAATGTAGTATATATATGTTTATTGAATGCAGATATTGATGGATATCAGCTCCCCAAGGATGTCGCTATCATATTATCTTACGAATTATGGCAAAAGTTTTGACTTTATTTTTGTTTCACATTCGACCTGAATTTTATTTATATTTTTAAGGGATTTCGACGAATATTTATTTGTGGTTTATTATCTTTGACCTGACACACATATCTACTCTCTTAGCTATATTTTGAAATTTATTAATGAGAAAAACAATTTATTTTGTTGGGGGAAAAAGGAAGAGTGACCAAAGGTCATTAGGAAATGATTTCGGCCATTGTATAATAGATTTTCAGTTTAAGTGACACTTGAGACGAAATCAATATTACATGGGTGTGGTTTCGAGTCTGAAGAGATTATGACTTCAGGCAGAACCTCTTAATAATTCAAAAAAAAAAATCTGGGAGAGTGAGAAGATCTCTAGAGTTTTCCAACCAGCAAGTTCCCTTGTTCCCCAATTTTTCACATACCAAACCAAACCAATCCGGTTTGGTCTCCAAGAACCCCATTCCGTTGTCTAATCCATTCTCTGATCAAATGGTTCTCATGAAATCAACCCCAAGCCACAATGGTTCTCATGAAGTCAACCCCAAGCCACAATGGTTCTCATTAAGTTATTGATCACTACCAGAAATCTATGGTTGTGTATATATAAATCATACTCCGTCCGTTTCATATTAAGTGTCGTTTTATAAAATTTTTTTTGTTACAAAATAAATGTCGTTTTCAACTTTCGATGCAAAATTTATTAATTTTATGTTGCAGTTTATTTTTCTATTGATTGAAATATGGTTATGTATATAGATAATTGTGTTTTTATATAGAAAATATGCAAAATTAATTGTTTTCTTAATCCGTGTGCAAAAACCTAAAGTGACACTGATAATGAAACGAAGGTAGTATTATTCATTAGCGAAAACATCTATTCACCCCTCTTGTGCAAACTTTAATACCATTAATTATGGATTAGACAATAATATCAAAAGTTTAAAAATAGTTTAATAAGTTAAAAATAATTTTACGTATTTATGTGAATTCATTTAAAAATCTGAAGAAACAAAACTTTTAGCAAGAAATATTGGTTTAATTCATCTATTGATCTAAATTGTATCAAGTTTTCTGTTCCGGCCATGCAACTGCGTCCCGTTACACAATAAAAAAAACGGCAGGTTTTCTGTTAACAAACAACGAAAATTTACTATATTAACCTTCTCATTCTCTAATAGAATTGGAACATTCTTGGTAATTTCCCCCTCAAACGAGACCAACCAATACCATAATAAGCAACCTCCACGTGGCATTTAGACTTTATTAAATATGAGGAGAAAAAAAAAGAAAGTCTGGGTCTCATCTGAAAATGTTGATTGGGGGGGGGGGGGGGGGAAACGGCCAATTCATACATTAACAAGGGGTCGCGGTCCCGATCAGTACATACACTCACACTCTGTGCTAAAACATACATCAACTCAAATTATATTCAAATTTCATACGTAAACCAACACTTTTCGGTAGATTCATATATTGACCGTGTTTCCGTTAGTCAAATATTAACGGAATCTTACGTGGACTTAACGGATGATTACGTGGAAATTAAGTCTAAAACGACCTCGTTTTATTAAAAATAATTATTTTCCATTTGGTTTAGATGGGGATTCGAACCCAGGTTCCCCACAGTAAGCCATCCCCTACTCAACCACTCTGCCATCTATGATTCATTGGTTTAATACATCATATATACATATTTATCATTCATCTCTTGCGGCTTCTCAAAAAAATTGTTTTCATTTGGTTTAGAGAAGGATTCGAACCCGGTTAAAATCATTATTTCACGCACACCTACGTGAGCAGCATACAAATCTACTTTATCACCTAATTAATCATAGAGTTAATAATAAGTATCGTACAACTAATTAAATTCAAAATCTTAATGTCCTTTGGTTGTGTTCGCATCAAATGGAGGTTTGTCTAGTGAAGATAAAATCAAGCCGAGCAACAACGAAAACCTAAATTCAAATATAAATTATTTGGGTTAAAATATACAAACAAATTGAAATTTAAAATTTCTTAAAATTTAACACTTGAGCAATTTTTTTTTACAAAACAATTAAGCAATTCTTACCAAATGCAATATATCTATATGTGATGTATTGGACAGATGAATCATTCATGGCAGAGAGGTCCAGCGGGGGATGGGTTTTTGTGTGTAACCCGGGTTCAAGTCTCGCTCTAAACCAAATGAAGTTTTTTTGGGAACCCGGAAGAGATTAATCATAATTATGTATATATGATGTATTAAACAAATGAATCATACATGGCAGAGTGGTTGAGTGGGGATAAGTTATTGTAGGCAACCCGGGTTCGAATCCTACTCTTAACCAAATTTAAATATATTTTTTTCCATAAAACGACGTCGTTTTGGTCTTAATTTCCACGTATTAACCTTATAAATCCACGTAATCATCCGTAAAATCCACGTAATATTCCGTTAATATTTGACTAACGGAGACACGGTCAATGTATGAATTTACCGAAAAGTGTTGGTTGACGTATGAAATTTGAATATAATTTGAGTTGATGTATATTTTAGCACAGGGTATAAATGTATGTACTGATCGGGACCGCGGCTCCTTGTTAATGTATGAATTGGCCGTTTTCCCGTTGATTGGGTAATAAAACTCACGTTGTTGTGTTCTTCTGTCCGTTGAATCATTATTTCTGTTATATTACCCAAAAACATGAATAAGATTTTACATGTTCGGTAATAAAAATATTAAACTTTTATGTCCAAAAATGGATATTTATTAAACTCCGTCATTATCCTACGCCCCCACCGACCATTCTTCTCCGTCGTCCTTTCTTTCCTCATCCGCCGTTTTTGTTTCCCCTTTTAATTTTGCATCGATTTCTCCGGCGGCGACCTTCCATCTCCGTCGTGTTCTTGCGAATTGCCTTCTCGGATTGGAATCGTTGATTTCCCCCAAATTAATTCAGGTTTAGGGTTTTTTTTCTTTTTTTAAATTCAATTTGATTGATCGCGAGCTAGGGTTACCTGAATCGTTTGATTGATAATCTTTATAACTAAAAGTCTTTACCTTTTAAGGCGTAATTCACGAGGTGATTGTATCTGAGATTGTTTGGTTACTAAATTTGAGCGAGCTCAATCAGTTTTTTTTTTTTTTTTTTTTTTTAATTTGTAGGATTGTAGTAGCTCATCGTCGTGGTGATGATCGCGTTTGTTTTGGCGAGGCAGAGGGCTTCTTTGGTTCTGCATTCTCCATAGATTTTTAACTTTATCTGTCGTTAGCGTTTTGAGAATGGCTCAGGGACAGAACAGGAATGGTCCTCAGCTGGGACAAATGCAGAATCCTGTTGCGGTTTCTGCTTCTGGTGTTTCGTCTCAGCCTAATGGTGTACCCCAAGATGGTCTCAGGATACGGCAGGAGATGCTGAACAAGATGTAAGAATGTTTTTTTGTTGCTTTTTAACTTGTATATGCTGTGTTGGTCAGTGTATGTGGTTACTCGATACCATATATATCATTTAGACATAAGTAGTTTACTGTTTTGTATGCAACGTCTGTTTCGAGCACTTTTTAAGTTTTTTGCCTATACGGTGTTGGTTGTTGATATTGCTTGCTCCATTGCATTTGTGACCAGAGATCATTAGCTCAACATGTAAGTATCATGACCATTGTCTCAGAAGTCCCAGGTTCTAGTGACTTTGAGATGAAACTAATATTAATGATGTTTCGGGTCTAGGGGATTATTGAAGCCCTATCTCCTGGTATTCCAAAAAAAAAAAAAGAATTGCATTTGTGTATGTGTTTACTTACTTGATACTAGTGCATGTATACCATTTAAACATAAGTAGTAAACTGTTTAGTGCAACGTCTGTTTGAACACTTCTAATATTCTAGCTGCTTACGCAATTTACTTTTATTAATTATCTACTTTTGGATACCTGATTTCCTGAGGTTTAATTTGGTAATGCAATTGTAATAACAACAATTTATTTTTGTTGAAGTGATCTTATGTTTTCTAAAGTTTGTGTTCATGAAAGAATACCTTTATTTACTTGAGTTTATTCTTTCCAGCTTCGTTTGGTTACAGCAGAGGCAGCCTACAAAAACTGATGATGCCTCCAAGGCAAAGTTATTTGAGGTTGCAAAGCGGTTAGAAAATGCGATGTTAAAAACGGCTACGTCAAAGGTCATCCTCTTTTGATCTTCTCATTGTTTACAGTTCATTAAATACTCCTACGTAGTCGCATATAGTACTTGGATTCCAGAAATGGAATCTCTCACAGAACAGGTTGTAACTGTTGTTGATAATTATTTCTTTTCGCAGGAGGAGTACTTAGATTTCCAAAGTTTTGAGGTTCGGATAAGATCTATTCTGAATCAAATGTTTGGTCAGCACCGTGCTAATCCTAATCCTTCAAGCTCGGCCGGTATGATGGTTCAAACACCTGGGGTTTCACATGGATGGGTTCAAAGTCATACTGCCACCCCTATAGTGAACACTAGCACCTTTAACAGTAATAATAACTTAGCAGATGGAGCAACCGAAACAGGAAGGCTATTGCCAACTAATCGCATGAATGGAGGTAATGTCAGTCAGATCTGATGTACTATTCTTCTGTATACATGTAAGCTTGACCCTGCAAAGACTCTACTGATTCTTTTATATCTTGACAGGTCAAATGATTAATGGTCGCCAGCAATTATCTGCTAACACTGGCCAGATGATGCCTACTCCTGGATTTAACAACAGTGTTAACGCTGATGTATATCAGTCTCAACGAAATGGAGAAACTTCTAGAGATGGTGGTAAGCTTCCGGCTGTTGGGTCTGACTTTGGAAACCAATCTCAGCTTCAGAGGCAACGTCCTACTGGGTCAGATGACCGTATGCATTACAACCTTGATCAGCAGTTGGGAGGTGGTTTCAGGTCAAATATGCACCAGAATGCGTCTGGGATGATCAATATTCCTCAAAATGCTGGTGTAGGGATGAGTGGGAACAGTGTACACCTTGCTAATGGGCATATGAGCTCTGCAGGGGGCCTTAGTTCCACGCAGTTTTCAACTTCATCCCAAACTTTGCAGCAGCCTGTCGATCAGTTGCAGCAGGTGTCACATGTGCACAGTAAATCTCTCTAATTTTCCTGTGCTATTTGAATTTCTATGCTCTCTTGATAGTCTTCCTTAACGAGTATGTGACTCATTGCAAGTTGTTTTTTCTTCTTTCATGTAAGGATACCCAATGAGCAACTCTGGTACTTTTGGGTCTGGGAATCTCTATGGATCATCTGGCTCAATGGAAACTTCTATGGATATGAATTCAATGAGTCTGAATCCTATGCGGAGAGTTGATGTTTCCTTCAGTAATAATCAGTCGAGCCTGCAAGCAGTGGACAAGACTCCATTGATAAAGCATCAACTACCTCAACAGTTCGAGAATGGGAACTTCCAATCTTCTTCTAGTTCCAAAGAAAATCTGGCTCAGGTGAGTCATCAACCATTAGAAAATCAATTCAACCAGCCAGCTTATCATGGTCAATACCAGCAACAAGAGCACTTACTGAACAGTGATGCTTATCGTCAGCCTCAGCGAGCTTCAAACATTGTTAGTCAAGTTAAGCATGAGCCTCGCTCGGAATACTATAATGAAGCTTTTCAGCTGCAGGCTATAAATCAAGTAGAACCATCCAAGCCTCAAAACCAGTACAAGCAGAACGCTGTTAAAGACGACTATGTTGGTGCTCAGAGTGCACCAGTTTGTAGTAGCCAGCTAAATATTTCTTCATCTTTCCCACCACAAACTCATCAGACTCAGCAGATACCTCAGTGGAAAGATGTGAATAACCTCTCGGGTGGAGTGCAGCCGGGCCAGTGGCATTCACCTTCTCAGAACTTGGCACAAAAATCAAAAGATTTTAATGGAGAGAGAGAACAATTTGGGGTAAACTCAAATCAAATATTACCTATTAAGCATGAAACTACCAATGATAGTTCGTCTGTAAGAGAGTCTGCTTACTGCCATCCTGTTGCTCCTAGAAGCACCGTGGAGGCTCCACATCTCCCAGAAGGAAGCAACACCTTGAGTAAACAGCTGAATGAAGATAGTGATTCAAGTTATATAAATCAGAGGCGGTGGCTTTTGTTCTTACTACATGTTCGCAAATGCAATGCAGCGGAAGATAAATGTGAAAGCAAGTATTGTTTTACTGCGAAAACGCTACTGAAACATATCGATTACTGCAAGGCCCCTGCTTGTGCATATCAATATTGTCTTCAAACCCGGAAACTGATTCATCATAATAAGCACTGCGAGAATGAAGCATGCCCAGTCTGTGTTTATGTCAAAAACTTCAAGGAGAAACAAAAGGAAAAGATTGCCCTCCTTCGGAAAGCTGAGTCTAGCTCAGGTAGTTTAAATCATAGACGCAAGGAATCCTTTGAGCCTATGCGTGCTTCTAATGAAAGAGACTCTGAAGCTCCTTCTGTTGTTGATGATGATCCGCAACCTTCTCCAAAGCGGCTGAAAGTGGAGAAACCCTCCCAGTTTGCTTATCCTGACACACACACCATCCCAGCGAAAAAATCTGTTGGTATGGGTAAAACTCATTTGTCAAAGGGTTTGCAAGAGAAATATAGTCGACAAAGTGATGTTAGCAAAACTGTCAGATCAGATGGGCCTATGAATGCTGATAGTTCTGATTCTGCGAGGAGAAGGCTTCCAGGTTCCCGTGAGATGGAGAAGCCTGTTTTCAAAGATACTCCCATGGGAGGACATGGTGGAGACACTTCATTGGATGGTGAACCTGTTTGTGTACCAAAGCAAGAAAAACCAAACTGTATCAAAGAAGTAACACCCAGAGAAGAGAAAGCGGAACAGTCTGCGGACACTGTAGCTGCGTCTAGTAGCGGAAAGTCAAAGATCAAGGGAGTATCATTGATTGAGCTGTTCACTCCAGAGCAAGTTGAGGAGCATATCCGCGGTCTTCGCCAGTGGGTAGGCCAGGTAAGATGACAAGTTCTTAGATGTAACCCTTTCTTTATATGGAATGTTAGATTTTACCAAGAATGGTTTTCAGTTTATCACGTCAGTTTCATTCTTTGGGTCTCTATATGCTGTTGTCTGAATCTTTCTATCTCTTTCTGCATACCTTTCTTACAGTTGGTAACGCTAGTTTTTCTTTCTTGTAATTTTATTTCAGAGTAAAACCAAGGCAGAAAAGAATAAAGCAATGGGACTCACCATGTCTGAAAACTCTTGCCAGTTATGTGCTGTTGAGAGGCTTGCATTTGAGCCAACACCTATTTATTGCACACCTTGTGGTGCACGTATCAAGAGGAATGCGATGCACTATACTGTTGTGTCTGGTGAGTCACGGCACTATGTCTGCATTCCTTGCTACAATGAAGCGCGTACGAACACTGTTTCTGTTGATGGAACTCCTGTTCCGAAATCAAGGTTTGAGAGAAAGAAAAACGATGAAGAGGTTGAAGAACCGGTACGCCTCTTCTTCACATGAAGTTCTACAATAGGGATCCCTGTTTTATGTCTAGCTGCTTTACTTATTTTTCTTCTGAACCAATGATTCTGTGCAGTGGGTGCAATGTGATAAATGTCAAGCGTGGCAGCATCAGATTTGTGCCTTGTTCAACGGCCGTAGGAATCATGGGCAAGCCGAGTACACTTGCCCTAATTGCTATATACAAGAGGTGGAACGAGGAGAAAGGAAACCAGTATCACCAAGTGTTATTCTGGGGGCAAAAAGTTTGCCAGCCAGTACTCTTAGCAACCATTTAGAACAGCGGTTGTTCAAGAAATTGAAGCAGGAAAGACAGGAGAGGGCTAGGCTTCAAGGAAAAAGCTACGAGGAGGTAATTAATTAACTTTTCCCATGACGGCTGGGTTATGTTTTCTACTACATTCAACCATATGATGTTGATTTATAGAGAGAAATATCTTTCCTTATATAGCTAGGGTTAAGGAAGGTGTCAATAAATGAAGGGGTTACAGAAAATACAAAAAATAGCACTTTAAGGCCGCTAAGAAAATCCACCTAGTGTATATGTTTATTTCTTATAAAACTTTCTTTGTATAGCTAAGGTTTTGGATGATAACGAACTAGTTTCCTTCTTTATTGATGTACCAGGTCCCGGGAGCCGATTCACTTGTTATCAGAGTTGTTGCATCTATAGACAAAATGTTAGAAGTAAAGCCACGCTTCCTTGACATTTTCCGAGAAGAGAATTACTCATCTGAGTTCCCTTATAAGTCCAAGGTACAACTTTTTGCTTCTTATTTGTTTTCTGTTTTTCTAATGATTCCTCTTGACTCTTGACTATCAGCTTCCGTACTAACTAATATCTATTTTACATTCTTTCAGGCCATTCTGTTGTTTCAGAAGATTGAAGGTGTTGAAGTTTGCTTATTTGGCATGTACGTTCAGGAGTTTGGAACTGATTCCGCGTCTCCCAATCAACGGCGGGTATACCTTTCCTATCTGGACTCGGTGAAGTACTTCAGACCTGACGTTAGAACCGTGTCTGGAGAGGCCCTCCGTACTTTTGTATACCATGAAATTCTGGTAAGCTATCTTTCTTCTGATCCTAGTTGCTTTCAGGATCCTGTGTAGTCTGTTGCTTGTCAAGTCTTGACAACAATGGCCTTCTTGGATTTGCAGATTGGTTATCTTGATTACTGTAAGAAACGTGGGTTTTCAAGCTGCTATATATGGGCATGCCCTCCTCTTAAGGGTGAAGATTACATTCTATATTGTCATCCTGAAATTCAGAAAACACCAAAGACTGACAAACTAAGGGAATGGTATGGAATGATATTTTCACGTTGCAAGAGAGGAAATTTCATCATGATGTAAAATATAATTCTCATTCCTTTTTTTTCAGGTATTTAGCAATGCTAAGGAAAGCTTCCAAGGAAAAAGTGGTCGTTGAATGTACAAACTTCTATGATCATTTCTTCGTCCAGTCTGGTGAATGTAGAGCTAAGGTAACAGCAGCAAGGTTGCCATATTTTGATGGGGACTACTGGCCAGGCGCCGCTGAGGATTTGATAGATCAAATGAGCCAAGAAGAAGATGGCAAGAAGTCAAATAGAAAAGTAATGTCCAAAAAGGTCATATCAAAAGGGCTCTAAAAGCAGTAGGCCAGCTAGATCTTTCTGTTAATGCCTCAAAGGATCTGCTACTAATGCATAAAGTAAGTTAGTTCTGTCTGTTATGCTTTTGTTGAAGAAAGAGATAATATCATATCCCTAACTATTCATTGCTCTTTCTTCTCTGTAGCTGGGTGAGATCATCCTCCCAATGAAGGAAGATTTCATCATGGTGCATTTGCAACATTGTTGCAAGCATTGTTGCACTCTCATGGTATCTGGATATCGCTGGGTGTGCAACCAGTGTAAGAATTTTCAGATTTGTGACAAGTAAGTTCTACATATCAACTCACCTCATTATTTATCTATTTGAAACCTGTGTAACTATATCATTTTCAAATCTCTATAGAAGTATCTAGCCAAAAGACTTTTAATTACTGAACTGCTGAAGAGTATACGTTGGACCATTCTAAGATATATACATTTCTGATATGAACCAAAAAGCTTGCATCCATTAGAGTATACGTTGGACCCATTCAAAACTAGTAATTAAATGGAAAATCACCAAAACTCAATGTAAAATCTTAATCTATCTAACCATAGTCACATATCAATTTATTTGGCTGTCTCTCACGAGCTTTCTTTTGAGACAGGTGTCATGAAGTGGAAAAGAACCGTGTCGAAAAGGAGAAACATCCTGTCAATCAGAGGGAGAAGCATGTACTCTATCCTGTAAGTTTCTAGAGCTTTAACAATTTTGGTTTCTCTTCATGATGGTTTAGAACATGACAAGGTTTTGGTCTCTGCAGATTGCCATTGAAGACGTTCCTACTGAAATTAAGGACAGTGATGACATCCTTGAGAGCGAGTTCTTTGATACTAGGCAAGCTTTCCTAAGTCTTTGCCAAGGAAATCACTATCAATACGACACACTGAGGCGAGCAAAACACTCCTCTATGATGATTCTCTATCATCTTCACAACCCAACCGTCCCTGCATTTGCTACCGCATGCGCCATCTGCCAGCAAGATCTTGAACCTTCTCAAGGTTGGCGCTGTGAAGTGTGTCCTGACTATGAAGTTTGCAGTGCTTGCTACTCAAAGGGCATTAACCATCCACACAGTCTCATTAGCCGTCCAGCTGCGACGGATTCAGTTGTCCCCAACACACAAACTAATCAGACTGCACAGGTATTATTCTTTTCTTTCAAACTTCCCTTGCCTTCTCGTTTTTACGTATTTGCTAATACAGTTTTGCTTGCTGGTACTGCAGTTAAGAGAACTGCTGCTACACATGTTGGCATGCTGCACCACACAGTGCCAGTATCCAAGGTGTCGCGCGATTAAGCTTCTTGTCAGGCATGGTCTTGTATGCAAGACCAAAGGCAAAGGCTGCATCCATTGTAAGAAAATGTGGGCCATCTTCCGTTTGCACGCTCGAAACTGCAGAGATTCCCAATGTAGAGTACCCAAATGCAGGTAAATGACATGAACTACTTTGAAAGCAATTTGTTCAAGAAAGTTGATGTTTTATTTGTCTCTAATGATCTGGCATTGTGGTTTGGACAGAGACTTGAGAGCTCATGATAGTAGAAAGCAACAACAGGCAGATTCAAGACGCAGAGCTGCTGTGAAGGAGATGGTGCGACAGAGAGCCGCTGACGCATCAACCTCAACTTCTGACTGATCAACATAGACATCTCATGCTTATAAGGAAGGATACAAATGTGGAGAACGAGACTCTTCAAGCTACTACTAATTTAGGCACCACAAGGAGGTACATAGATGTTTTATTTACATGTATTCTTAAGGTATAGACAGACGAATGTGCATATGTAATTTGTGATTTTTGATTCAAATTTTGATGCTTCTTTTTTAACTCGAATCCTATTGAATTGTTGGGGTCTTAATTCACTATTTTGATCCCTTCGTTTTGTTGTATACTATGTATCATTTTTGGCAAAAGCCTATTTAGCTAATAAATTCTCCTGATATCCATCTAAATACCAGTGCAAAAACATTTGTAAAGTTTTGCAGCAATAACACTTCCAAGAACATTACATGTTCATGCAAAGAAAATATTTCTTGTCACATAAATTATATTTTGAATAATGTACACTGATGAACAACTTCCTCTGGCTCTTGGTTCTTATGAAGTCGGTCAGGCTTTGTCTTCCTGAGAGATGCACTGTTTCACAAAACCTGCTTGATGTGGTTGAAGGTACTTCGATATCCAGACCACCAAGTTCGAATCCTCCTCTAGACTCTTGGCATAACAATGATGGAGCATTTTAGCTTCCCTTTGCTGCTCAGCCCTGCTGATGCTTGTATGAACTCCCTTTGAGCTTCTAGTAGCTCTTCCTTCACTCCTTTCATTGTGTAGATCCTCACCTGCAACTAGATACAAAAGTCTCTAGTCTTTAGACTTCACATTCCATACTTCATGCCAAACAAAAGGAGAAAGATTGTTAGTTAGTTACCGCAGAAGAAGAGTACATTACAGCGCTTAGGGCGAAGGCGAGAAGAGGTTCATGTGTATCTATGCTTGCCTTGCGTTGTTCTTCTGTTACTTTCAGCTAGTGGATGGCAAGAAGGAGAGGCTACATCAGAAAACAGAGTATAATGTTAAATGATTCTGCAAACCCAAAGAACACCAAAGATGAAGATTGGTAAAAGCTTCTACACAATTTGAGGGCTATGCATAGGCGGTTTCATCTTCAGTATCACATACTCCATTGTCGCCGCAGTATATGAGTGCCCTCCTACAGCCTGTGGAGCAAATATAAGAGATACAATAAGACAAAGACAGAGATGAGAACTATGAGAAGAATAAAAGAGAGCTTACATCAAAGTGATTTAACCTTTTACATTAACGAGAAAAGCTTCAAGCCGCTTCTTGGAACACCATAAGCCAAATAAGCCTGAACATACAAAGACCACAACTCTTATAAGCATTCATTACATTTCAGAAAGGTTTTTGACAAATAGAAGGGAATCCAAAAAAGGAACTAACATGCATGATCAACGCGTTATAAAAGGTTAATCCAAAAAGCTAGCTTCTCATTGCAGCTCAAATGAATTGGGTTTACTCTAGCAAGTTTGCTCCACCAATGTCTTCATGTAATAGATTAGATTATTTCTTAGATTAGGGTGATCCTACACAGGAACTTAGGTAGCATTTCTCGAGGTAGCTTCCTCGCATTATAGTCTTCCTCATTAATTAGCGTCTTCTCAAGTAAATGATTACTTAAGTCCCCAATGTTTTCTGGTTTTACAAAAAGAAGAATTATAAGTTCATACCTCAACGGTTGACTTTGTCTGAGGTGACTCAAAAAAAGATTCTTGTTTTTTTTTTTTTAAAATTAATTTGAGGTATTCGGGACCAATGAAAAAGTTTAGATTAATCTCATCGAAGAAGTGCAGTCTACGGATACACTTTTTCTCCGGATATGTAAATACACCCGATGACCCGAAAGCATGACCATATTCTAAAAATTCTTGGGTTTTGACTGTTTTGTCTTCTGGTGGTTGATGTAACTCCTACCCTAAATAATAGTCACTTTTCAGTCGATGTTAGAAATCTTTATGCGCCATATACATTATGAAATATCAATTCTGGACAAAAAAACGAACCTACATTTTCAGATTTTTTTTTTAAAACCACTGGAGAGTGAAGATGATTACGTAGAGGAATATGATTACTGATAAACCTATGCTTCATTGTGTATTGTTTAGCTAGTCAATAAAATTAAGAATATTAGGTCAAGCCATCAGAGATAACGAAATAATCATTATCGATATGACTGGTCGTCGACGAATAAAAACAGTTTGGGTCTCTTCTTTAAAGTGGTTTCAACTAGTCTAACACCGTGTTATATTATAATATACGCCTTCTCTCGATTATATATAAGAAAGAAACAACTTGATACGTACATACAAGAAAGAAGCTCACAATTTCTACAAAGCAAACGTAAAAATGTAATATCCAACAACTTATGTATAGATTAGCAATTGTTATGTTAATAAGTCATCAGTGCTGGCCTTGACCCCAAGCCAACCAAGCACCTGCTTCCAGCCGCAAATTTTATAAGAAATGTATTGGCTACAAATATTGAAAATCTTCCTTTGGTTAAGGGTTCAAATGTAAAGGGTAGTTTGTTTAAATTTGTCTTTTTGTAAACATATGCAAATCAGCCATTTTTTTTCTTTTTTGCTTCCAGTCTTGGAAAAGTCAAAACCGGCTCTGTAAGTCATGAATGGTGCAGATCATTATTTTATTTTAACCTTTAGGTGATTTGAGTCAGTAATTCGAAGATCCTTTTCACAAGCTTTTTAGAGTCATTTTCTTTTACCAAAAAAGAAAACAATATCATTCAACCACCACAACTTGGAAGATCAAGTCTTAAAATGGCAAACTAAAACAATAGAAAGCCAAAATTTGATTTTAAAAAAAAATACCATATAGCAAATAAGGATACAAAATTTATTTTAGAAGATGAGATGGGACTAGGAAAGTTTTTTTTTTATCATGAAAAGAGTTTAAAACCTGTTCAACTTCTTTAGATATATAGAATAAACAATTTATTGGAGGTTCTTTCCTTTTTTGTCAACTCCTCGTGATTCCTTTTTTGATCTTTGTGTTAAACCTTGGTTTTGAGTTGATGAACTTGCTTGTCCGGTTAGTTGTGTTTGTGATGATCGGCTTGTTTCTCCGGTTAGTTGTGTGGATAGGGTGCCCCAAAAACTTCCTGCGGGTCCTTTCCATGTCGTTCGTCCTGCGCATCAGAGGTAATCTTATGGTTAGTTAACAAAAAAAAAAACTAAAAAGAGGAGTAATGAGATGAAAGTCTAGCCCAAGAACATGGTAGTCCATGAAGCTCAAACCGTCCACCACCTCCTAAATAAAAAAATCTAAAAAGACAAGTTAGGAAAGTAAGATGTGTGTGTCACAAGATGATGCAAGTACCTGAGCTCTTTTCTAAAGCTTGTTTCATCATCTTCTCTTGCCAGATCTTTTGTTTTTTCTCTTCTTCCTTAATTGCTAATTCTTTTTTCTTCATCTTCTCCTTCTCATTCTCCATCATGATCTTCCTTTGTTCCATCTCTTCCACTTGTTTCCTCATCTTCTTTTGTTTCATCTCTTCAGCTTGTTTCCTCCTCCTCCTCTCTTCATCCTCCCTGGCCTTCTTTTGTTTCATCTCTTCAGCTTCTTTCCTCCTCCTCCTCTCTTCCTCCTCCCTGACCTTCTTTTGTTGCATCTCTTCAGCCTGTTTCCTCCTCCTCCTCTCTTCCTCCTCCTTGGCCTTCTTTTGTTTCATCTCTTCAAAGAAACCTTGTTTCTCCACTTTGGGAAGTTGTACTAAAAATTGTCTTTGTCCTGCTCCCAGCTTAGGTTCTACCTTTGGCTTGACCTCTTTTTCTTTGTATTTATTTCGGTAATAGTCCATACCAAAAACCATTGCCTTACCAGCAGCACCAACACCCACATCTTTGGCCTGCTTAGCAGCACCTATTGCCTGCCCCAAAAATTCATAAGCTGGCACTCCTCTCCCATTTGAGCTACTGGCAACATCACTGCCCCACTTACTCACTTTTGGTATGTGTGGTTTGGCTTCATATTGCTGCTGGTTCTTGACTTCTGGCTCAGTTACTCCATCTGGTACAATCTTGATTGTCTCAACAGATTCATCTATCTTCATTAGTTCCTTTGTCAATCCAAACGTACTAAATTCTCCCCTCACCTCTAGCTGACCTTCTTCTTCTTCCACCTCTACCACCTTAGTAACTCCTAATAATATATATTTTTTTAAAATTAATTGCTTAGCTGTTTTTTTGAAGAGAATGTAAATTTTGTTTAACTAAAAAATATTTTTAGATGGATTTGTGTCATAACATTAGATTTGAAATAAGAGCAAAAGTAATGAATTATAACCTGTTTTTTTTTTTTTGCTAAAGCCTAATCAGATTATGTGTAAACTGAATATTAACCATCATAATTAATTTAACATAACCATGAATTAGTGTTTTGTGTACCTGGAAACTCGCTGGCAATTTCCTTAGCCAACTGTTTGGTGCTTTCATCAAAAACTGTGAACTGGAAGACAACTATCTTCTGCAATTTAATTTAGAAGCCCATAGTATAAGCATATAACCCGTATCACGTAATATATACTCCCTCCGTTTTTTTATATTTGACGTTCTATGATTATGCACATAGATTAAGAAACATTTAATTTTTTATCATTTTCTAAACAAAAACATCATTAATTGTTTACCTAACCACAATTCAACCAATAACAAAATAGAAACTATAATATCATTGGTCATCTAACATTAATTACTAATAAATTTTACATAGAAAATTGAAAACGTCAAATAATTTGGAACAAAAAATTTCTCCTAAAACGTCAATTATAAATAACGGAGGGAGTATAATTTTAAAGCCATTGAAATGTAAATTTGTTCAGAGAGTTGTAAAAAAGAAAAAAATAAACGAACCTTCATTTTTGAAAAATATAAAAGATTTTGAGTGAAGAGAGATAGCTCAAAGGAGGAATATGATTGCAACCTTGCAGCTTGTTCATAAAATCTTTGGTTTATGGTTTATTTATTATACGGTTTCTTTGATTTTAATTAGTGAATATAATAACGAGTTGGTCAAGCCATCGGAATAATTAAGTATACGATAGTAGACTGTGGTCAAGTCTCTTATTTTATTGGGTTCAACTACTACCGTGTTATATGATATACATATGCAATATTTTTGCAAAGGATACAAGAAAGAACCTAACCATTTCTTCTAAGTAAGAAATGAAAAGACCCGGTTTATTGTAATCAAGTCACATACTCACAATAATGAGGTGGAAGGATGTATAGGTTTCCACTAAAATTCTGTTAAATTTAGGATTATCACGTATTTTCAATTTAAAATTAATTAACGATAATGTGGGGTTGATCTGGATTTGTAGAAAAATCGAAGCACTTTTCATTGCAAACCAAGTTCGCTTCTAAACACAAGAACTAGCTTGACTCGTGAGTTGGGAGTTCTGGTCTGAAAGATATATTATTAAAAGAAAAAGACAAGTTGACCATTGTGCTGTTTGATCAATATCAACAGTGCACTGTGCACATATCTCTGCTAGATTCATTCACCAGCGTTGATTCAAAAGATGAACTTCAATGAATATACAAACTACTAAGCTAATATCTGTGCACATTGGCTAATCTGAACAGGTCAGACCATATATGAACATACCTTGCAGCACAATCTCTTCACTGCTCTTCACTTAGTTTGTCTCTGCAGCTTTGTAGATGAAGATTGTAATGAACAAACGCCAACTCTTCCAGCTGCTGTTCCTCATAACGGCTCATTCCTCTCGTCAGCAGCAGCTTCTCTGCTACGCTTCTCTTCAGCTTGTACCTTGAAGCGCCTTCACATGTCTGGCTCAGAATCTTGATGGCGAAACTCTGCAGTTCTGGGTGCTGGCTCGCCTTTTGAGCCCACCACTCAGCTGCAAAGAAAGATTCAGAAAAAAAAGCCAAACTCTTTGCTCACTAACTGATTTCAACAACACAAGTGTCTACAACTATATATGAAAAGTCAAGAGGTTCACACACCTGGAGACAGTCTAGATATCTCATCAGCTTGACTAGCCTCGTTAAAGCAGCCTTCACGAACTCTGTACATATCAAGCTGAGTGGCAACTTTAACTTGAATGTCACTTTCTTTTACTATATGCACAAGAGAGGAGATAAGACCAGTGGCTACTTCTGTATCAAGATGGAAATCAGTTGAGTAGAAAGCTCTCGGGTTCAGGAAGTAGCCAGCAGCATGAAGAGGACTGTGAAGGTGCTTGTCCCAGACATCATCAATCACATCCCAAAACGGCTTGTAACATCCTTCCTCGTTACTGAACTCCCTAGCGATACTCTCCTTTATGACATCCATAGTGTCATAGATATATCCAACATGCTGATTGTTGGCAGTCGAGAAACCGAGTAGACCGTGAATCAGAGGAGAAGAGCATTTCAGAACTCTTTCAACAGTTTCCCATAAACTTGAATCATTCACCAAGTTGGATATCGCTATGTCGTCTTCGTTGCTCCAATCAGATGAAGCAAACATGGCTGCCAAATCGTTCTTGGCCCTGAAAATACTCTCTACAGTTAAGTACGGCATGAAAAACTCAAACTCGGAGGAGAGTACAGTCATGTCTAGTCCATGGCTTTGATCTTGATCTCTGACAAGCTTCAAAGCCAAGGGGTTGTTGTTGACGAAATCTGTAATCATGTTGATTGCTTCAACTATGTATCCAAACCCAAGAGAATCTATTTCACCAATCTTCAACAGCATAAACTCGAAGCAGTGAGATACACTCACAGACCAGAAGATTCCCTTCTTGTTAGTACCCACATAAGACTCGCCTAATTCACCAACCCAACCAGAAGCTGAGCATGCAACAATCTGAACCACGTTATTCACTCCAACCTCATCAACAAGCCCATCTACTAACGATATCAAAGCATTCATATCCTGTTTTATATCAGAAACATCAAAGGACTTCAGATAAACTGGACCAGCTGGACAGTCCGCAACGAAAGTAACAAGATCATGGCCTTTCTCGTCAACCCAAGCATCCAGCAAGATGCTGCAACCTGTGATCATCCATGAATCTTTGATCTTCTTCACATGATCTTCCACTTCCTTCAGTGCTTCATGAGAACCAGGAATATTAAGCCAAATCTCACCACCACATACAGACATCATTTCTCTGAAGCCTGGGGAATATACAACTGTGTTTGAGACCAGTGCACTTTCTTTCTCAGGAGAAACACTTTTGGTGGATGAAATGTCTAGTCTTCCACGCTTATGACCATTACCCATTTGGACTTTCCCAACCCTCTTAGTCTTAGGAGCAGTAGAACTGAGTTTTTGCTTCATAACCATACTTCGAAAAGTCTCTCTAACATTAGATGTAACTTGGTCACAGTGAGTTACATCTGTACCAACACCACCCAAGTGAAATTTCAGACGCCTGAAGCCAAAAATTTCTTTCCCACAGTAATTACATTTAACCCGTCTTTTCTCCCTGTTCACCCAAACTCCATGCTCCTCAATGTCCATGGAGGAATCAGCCATTCAAAGATTCGTGTACTTCATAAACACACACACAGAGAATGAATCAGACTTGGAACTTCATAGAGAGAGATAAAGAACGAGACTTTATCATAGATTTAACGAAGAAATGGCCGTAATGTTCAAAGCAACCAACAAACGAGTAAAAAAATCATATAAATTATCTGAAAAATTCTCGAAATGCTTCAATGGTGACCATAAGGCTCTAAGGCCATCTTTAACCCGGGTCTCTTAAGATGGGGTTCTTAATTTTTTTGTCCTCTTTTTAATTTTTTTTTTTTTTTTTTTATATTTTTCCGGATAAGAGACGTCTCTTATGTCTCCTATTTAAGAGACGGTTCTTAAGTTTTCTTAGTTAAAATTAAGATACGGTCTCTTAAAAAATAAGAACCCCTTGTTAAGAGACCTGCATTAATCCTGCCCTAAGGCCATGATTAACCCGGGTCTCTTAAGGTGGGGTTCTTAACGTAAAATTTGTCTTTTAATTTTTTTTTTTTTTTTTTTGCATTTTTCCCGCTAAGAGACGGCTCTTATGGTTCTTATTTAAGAGACGGTTCTTAGGTTTTTTTAGTTAAAAGCTAAGATACGTCTCTTAGAAAAGCTAAGAACCCCACCTTAAGAGACCGCGGTTAATCCTGCTCTAAACATACACCTCAATGGCGACACAGAAGATCAAAAGCAAACAACTTTGGTTGTTTAGAGATGAGAACTTACCCAACCCGTTGTTATCCCTTCACCTGAGTGGCTGAGTCAAAGCGAGTCAAAGCGTCGAGTCAGATAAAGGAAGAAACTTTGTTTTTCTAATCCCGGGAAAGAGAGAGAGAGAGGGGGAAAGTGAAGACACTTGTTTTTAGCGTCCGTAAGTAATTGTCTACATGAAGGTCCATTTCCTTATTGTGGTCACTCTCTTTCATACTAACAGGAAAAAAGAAAAACGCATTTGTAATGGAAACATAAGCTTCATTATTGATAATTTGATATTATGGTTCTAAAAATGGCCATAGTTGGCAAATCAAATTGGTACTAGCTAAAATGTTCAGATTTTTAGCGTCCGTAAGTAATTGTCTACATGAAGGTCCATTTCCTTATTGTGGTCACTCTCTTTCATACTAACAGGAAAAAAGAAAAAAGCATTTGTAATGGAAACATAAGCTTCACTATTGATAATTTGATATTATGGTTCTAAAAATGGCCATAGTTGGCAAATCAAATTGGTACTAGCTAAAATGTTCAGATTTATATGATTTAAATCGGTTTAATTTATTATAAATTGGTTTAAACTATTTTAAATCACTTAAAAATAGTTTATATTAGTTAAATCTATTAAATTACATGATGATATTAGTTCAAATTCATAAATTTATCTATTTTATCTTATATATATAATTTTGATAATTAATCAAAAAAATTATAATTAAATTTTAAAACAAAAGTATATTAAAGAAATATAAAATATATATATACATAAAAGAAATTAATAATTAGTTAATACTTAAACTCAGCCTAAACGACTAGTTACATTTATACAAAGTCTATAGCCATATATATTTGCTGGATTCATTCACCAGAATTGATTCAAATGATAAGTTTTGATGAATATACAAACTAAAGAACTAAGATTTGCACGTTCACAATGAAAAAAAGAAAGTTGAACAGGTCACATAGAGCCATCTTAAAAAAAAAAATTAGACCATGTTCAAAAAATATTAATCGTATATTTAATAATTTAATAAAATAATTTTTAAAATTAATAACTTTATTTGATGTTTTTATGAAATTATAATAAATTTAGCAATATATCTAAAATTTTAAAAAACCTTACCATAATTTATCTATATATTTTTTACAATTCTTAATTTTTTTATTTTTATATTTGGTTCTGTTCGACCACTCCATTTGCACGTGCTATTAGACGGCCCTCTGTCACAGCCCATACAAAAGTCATGATGCATGAACTCTTCACTTCTATTGACTTAGCTTGTGGCTTTGAACCGTTGTAGATGAAGATTGTAGTGAACAAACGCTATCTCTTCCCGGTGTTGTTTCTCACAACGGCTCATTCCTCTTGTGAGCAGCAGTTTCTCTGACATGCTTCTCTTCAGTTTGTACCTTGAAGCAGCTTCACATGTAGTCTACATCTCCAAAACAAGACGATAACATGAGCTCAGGCTTTGAGAGAACCCTCTCGACATGGTCTTAAGACACATGGTCCAGATTCTGGTTCCTTTAGTTTTAACGTGCAAGTTCTTGTTAATTTCTCACCAAACAACAAATGTTTTATATTTTTACGTTGTATAGAACATAAGGCGTAGCAGTTCAGAGAATTTTGAGGGTAACAAGCAATGCTCCAAGAAAACTCTACGGAGAAGAACGAGTCAATCTTCTTGATAACAACAAGGGCATCTCCATTTCTAGTCCATAATTTACTCTAAAATAGAACGGAAAATAGGGTGATGAACAAAAAAAATATATTACTCTATAAAAAATATTACTCTACAAAATACATTATTTATATTTTTTACTTGTTACTCTATTTTTCTCTCTATTTTTGAGAAAAATAAAATAAATTATGGAGTGTAGATGGAGATGCTTTAACATATTCTATGTTTCTCAATTAATGAAATCTTTGTTTGCTGCAACACTTTGCTTTATCATAAATCGATTAGTATCATTGAAGACTTGGCAAAAAAATATCAACTAGTATATCATTAAAGATTTTGGCAACAAAAATAAATAATTAAGAACCATTACAGATGTATAGAGTTTGGTAAAAATGATTTAATTAGAATCTCTAATCAATAATAACGTTTTTTAAGTTCAAGTGGTTTTCTTTGTTACAAAAAAAAAGTTCAAGTGGTTTGGTTTGGCATTGAAAAAAAATGAATAATTAGCATTTGTTAATAATGAAAAATGCAGTTAGAACTATGCCAACTTGTGAACATGTTTAAGTGTTGATGAATAATTTATAGAAGTCTAATAATTTGTAACATTATAAAAGTATATAATCTATATTTACATTTTAGGATTTGTCTTAGTACTGAAAATCGTCAACATGAACAAGTTAGTGGTATGCACATCTTCTGCATATTTCACAAGTAGAAATATATGTTTTCTCACTTTCTGTATGACAGCTAAAATCCCACGTATAATTGACCTAACAACATTAGAAAAATATTTCTATTAACAGAAAATGGAATATATGTGTTGATCATGTCCATATTTGTGTTGTGTGATAGTCTGATAGATGAAGGCTAGAAACAGATAAGTTTTAACTAAACACTAAACAAAATATAGTATATAAATATATACCGAACAAATATCTCAAATAAAAAATTTCAAAGTTTTTATCATAAAATAGACTTAAAAATGACAAAAATAATTTATTTTTAAAATTTCGATATTTATTTTTATTTTTTAATTTTAAAATCCACTTCCTAACTCTAAACCATAAGTCTATATTATTAGTTAACTCAAGAGATATAAATATATATTTACAATCTTTAATAAAGTCTATTTTAGTCATTTTTCATCTTAATGTCTATTTTGGTGACAATTTTTTATTTAGATCTATTTTAGAGTATTTTTCTATATTATAATATATATGAATAAAAAGGAAAAATCTATTTTCCTTTTCTCTATTATTGTTAGAGGAACTTACTTGTGTCCTAAGGCAACTCTACCTCCATGTAATTAATTTTCAAAGGCGGCAATCATAGCTGGAATATTATTCCCTCTAGAATTAGGAACTAATCAACATACAACTTTCTATATATAAATTAAACCACCAAAGATACACATCTGCAATGAAGAAACTCTTGTTCTGTCTGACGTAAAGCTAAAGATACCTAACAATAAGATTAAAGATGAGATCAAAGACGTTAGCTATGTTGGTGATCTTTGCTTTATTGCATCTCCTCTACATGGAAGCTCCAATATCTACTCTCTCTGAAGATAAACCACCGTTCAAACCAAACGTGCCTCTTCCTAGAACCATTGGTGGTTCCATGAGTATTACTAGTAGTAGCGGTGTCTCGGTTGTGGTCTCTGATCAACAAGAAAAAGAGGAGTCTGATCCGTTGGTACCACCTCCTAAAGCTACCAAGAGCGAGAGAATTAGATGGTTCAGGAGAAAGCTACCTGAGCTAGAGATACTGAAGTCAACAACCAAGAGCAAGAGATTCCATGGAAGAGTTTTGGAGCTGTACAACAAGAACTGCTCAGCTCAGTTCTTTATGGTTTGGCTATCTCCTGCAAAGTCTTTTGGACCAAGAGAGATGTTAGCTGTTGATACCCTCTTCACCACAAACCCTGGTGCTTGCTTGGTGATTTTGTCCAACTCCTTAGACTCACCAAGAGGATACACCATCCTAAAGCCTTTGCTTGATCAAGGTTTCAACCTCGTTGCTGTGACACTAGACATCCCGTTCCTAGTCAAGAACACTCCAGCTGAAGCTTGGCTTAAGAAGCTAAAGAGTGGTAAGATGGATCCTGGTTCTATCCCTTTGTTCATGAATCTCTCTGATCTAACAAGACTCGCGGTGCTCTACAAGTACGGAGGAATCTATCTAGACACAGACATCATCTTCCTTAACTCAATGACTGGACTGAGAAACGCAATAGGGGCACAGAGTTTGAATCGTAAAACCAAGAGATGGACAAGACTAAACAACGCAGTGATGGTCTTTGACCTCTATCATCCGCTTATGAGGGAGTTCTTGCAGGAGTACTCCACAACTTTTGACGGAAGCAGATGGGGATACAACAGTCCTTACCTAGTCTCTAGAGTTATCAATAGGTTAGGACACAAACCTGAGTACAATCTAACAATCTTTCCACCAGATGCTTTCTATCCAGTGAACTGGCTTAAGATCCCAAGTCTTTTCAAGAAACCGGCAACCACAAGAGAAGCCACATGGGTAGAGAGGACGGTACAAGACATGAACAAAAAGAGTTACATGATACATCTGTGGAACAAAGTCACAAGGAAGATGAAGATTGAAGAAGGAAGCGTCATGCATAAACTCATCTCCACACACTGCACTGTCTGTGGAAACATTACAGAGTCTCACACTTAAAGATCCAAGCAGAGACAGATTCTTTCACGACCCAATACACGGGTGTTACAGAATCATTCATATGTAATAAAGTATAGATTCTCGTTTGAGGCATTGTTTTTTCTTTCTTTTTCTTTCGGTGTTTACACTCGCTAGATGTTCTTGATAATCTCAAATTAGTTTCCCAAAACAACTAAGTCAAGACTTAAAATCCAAACATCCGACTACGCAATATTAACTTACAGAATCGAAAGTTTGATACTTACATACAAACTAAGCTTAACGGGTCAGTCCATATAAAAGTCTTGAAGCAGAAACACACTTCACTTCTGTTCACTTAGTTAGTAGCTTTGCATCTTTGTAGATGAAGATTGTAATGAACAAACGCCAACTCTTCCAGATGCTGTTTCTCACAACTGCTCATTCCTCTCGTGAGAAGCAGCTTCTCTGCTATGTCTCTCTTCAGCTTGTACCTTGAAGCACCTTCACATGTCTGGCTCAGAATCTTAATGGCGAAACTCTGCAGTTCTGGATGCTGGCTCGCCTTTTGAGCCCACCACTCAGCTGCAAAGAGAGACTCGCAAATATGAAAAAACCATTAGCTTCACCTATTCAACAACATATCTGTAAAACAATACAAGAATGTTGAAAGCCGAGAAGTTCACAGACACCTGGAGCAATGTCTGTGATTTGATCAGCTTGACTGGCCTCATCAAAGCAATCTTGACCGAGTGTGTACATTTTAAGCTGTCTGGAAATTTTAGCTTGGACGTGACATTCTTTTACCATATGAACCAAAGAGGAGACAAAACCGGTGGTAACTTCTGGATCAGAATTGAAGTCAGTTGAGTAGAACGCAGCCGGGTTCAGAAAGTAACCGGTAACATGAAGAGGACTGTGAAGATGCTTGTTCCAGACATCATCAATCACATTCCATACCGGCTTGTAACATCGTTCCTCGTTATTGAGTTCCTTTGCTATACTCTTCTTTACGCCATCCATAGTGTCATAGATATATCCAACATGCTGATTGTAGGCAGTAGAAAACAAGTGCAGACTGCGAATCAGAGGAGATGTGGATTTCACAAGTTTTTCAACACATTCCCAAAAGGACAAATCCTTCACAAATTTGGATATCGCTGTGCCCTCTTCTATGTTCCAGTAGGATGAAGCAAACATGGCTGCCAAGCTGTTCTTCGCCTTGAGAATGTTCTCTACAGTGAGATAAGGTGTAACAAACTCAAACTCAGAGGAGGAGACCTTCATGTCCTTTCCATGACTAGGATCTTTGAAAAGCTCCCAAACCAAGGGATTGTTGTAGAGGAACTCTGTAATGTTATTCACCTTGTCAAGTATGTCTTTAAAGGAATCCATGTTCCCAATTTCCACCAGCATAAGCTCAAAGCAATGGGATACACTCACGGACCAGAAAATGTTACTGTTGTTAGACGCAAAAGACTTGCCTAATTCACCAACCCAGCCAGAGGTTGAACATGCAATGATTTGAACCACGTTATGCACTCCAATATCCTCAGCGAGCCTATCTACCAGTGATATCAAGGCATTGCTATTGTCTTTTATATCAGAAACATCAAAGGACTTCAGATACACTGGACCAGCTGGACAGTCTACACCGAAAGTAACAAGATCATGGCCTTTCTGGTCAATCCAAGCATCCAGCAAGATGCTGCACCCTGTGATCGCCCATGAATCTTTAATCTTCTTCACATGATCTTCCACTTCCTTCAATGTTTCTTGAAGCAACCATCCGTTTAAATCATGAGAACCAGGAATACTAATCCCCATCTCACCACCACCACCACCTACAGACATCATTTCTCTGAAGCCTGGGGAATCCACAGCTGAAAAGTCGATACCATTTTCATAAAAGAACCGACCTATGCACTTGTGGGCGTTGTTTGCCTGAAAATTCTTATCATGTTTATTAGCCTCCACACCTGTATTCCCCTTGTCAGGAGAAACAGTTTTGGTGGATGAAATGTCTAGTCTTCCACGCTTATGACCATTACCCATTTGGACTTTCCCACCCTCTTAGTCTTAGCAGCAGTAGAACTGAGTTTTTGCTTCATAACCATACTTCGAAAAGTCTCTCTAACATTAGATGTAACTTGGTCACAGTGAGTTACATCCCCACCTACACCACCCAATTGAAATTTCAGACGACTGAAGTGACAAATTTCTTTCCCACAGTAAGTACATTTAACCCGTTTTTTCTTCTTGTCCACACGAACTCTATGCTCCTGAATGTCCATGAAGGTACCAGCAATTCCAAGACTCTACCTAACTCAAAATAAACACAGAGAGTGAATCAGACTTAGAAACATTCCAAGACTCTACCTAACTCAAACAAAACTTTAAACAATACAGTGACGGAAAACCGGCCACACTGCTAAAGCAACCAGCAAACGAGTCAAAGGAAACCGTAAACTATATCGAACTAGTTATCATCAGTCAAAAAAATCGACCCTTTAACTTCAAACCTGCCTACTTTGTGATAAAGAAGCTCAAAGCAAAGACCTTTCTAACAGACGAGAGAACCACCAACACAAAACACACAAACCACCATTATGTTGTTACTGCTTGGAACGGGTGAGAGATTACCTGAGTGGCTGAGTCAAAGCGAGTAGAAGCGTCGAGTCGTACAAAGAAGAAGAACGAACCCCTTGTTCTCTCGTTTCCCAAGAGAGAGAGAGAGGGAAAGTGAAGAACTTGTTTTGTCTGGGGGAAAGCGGAGGACTTATGTTGTCTCTCTGTAAGAAGTTATCGAAGGTCCCCTCTCTTTCTCATTAGCCCAAATTGTAAAATGAGGCAAGTCACTAAAGTTAATAATGGTATGTTTGTCACTAAAGCAGACATTAAGGAAGGTCCATGGTTCCAGATTGTTTTTCTTATATTATACTGAAAGAATCCTCAAACAACTTGGATTCAGCAAGCAAATGGAAGGGAACAACCTCAAGATATTATGTTTAGCAAAGATCTACATTACAAACATCTACTTTGAGTAACCACCATCACCTCTACCAAACAAGACAAAAAAAACAGACCATATATACATATTTGAAGAGAACTGCTATCTCTCAGAATCTTCAGGTTCATTATTGTTCTCAAGCTTGCGACGTTTCTGAGGGGACTCACATTTATCATCTTCAGTTTCAGAAGCTATGTTCTGACAGTATACTTCGGTTTTGGACATGTTTTGAGTATCTGGTATAGAGTCATCACTAGGTGATAACAGTGTCTGAAAAGAAGAAGAAGAAATTAGCCTTCCGGCTTTGCGTTGTTCTTCCAACATCTTTTCCAAGTATTTAGCATGCTCTTCTATTCGTAGCTGAAGCACACGTTGCACCTACGCATTGATCAGTTCACGGGATTGGTTATAGTATCATATAATGTTTCTTATGCTGAACTATGCAATCGCTACCTCGAGTTGTTCATGCAGTTGCTTTTGAACTTCCATCTGCATACGCAGAGCTTCAGTTAATTGTATTGCCCTGTCCATGGAAGAAGGGACTCACTTTAAATATAATGTTGAAACATGTTTGGGGATTCAGAAACCAAGCAAGAAACACAATGTCTTACCCTCTCTTCTTCTCATCAGCTTCACTGTTACTCAAAGCGAGTTTCTTTTCCCCTGAGTTAACATTCTTTTTCTCTGCGGAATAGACAAGGAAAATAAAGGTCAATACATATAGGATGGAACAGAGAATCTGTGAAATCACAATAACAAGTTGGAAGCTTTACCTTCTTTTTTCTCTGGCATATACTTTGCTAGTCTATACTTCTGCAAGTTCAGGATTTTCAGAAATATTCAGCTACTATGGTATTATGAACTTGTGAAATTGGTCAGAGGCAAACTAATTTAGTACCTGCAAGTGGCTTTTCACATGGTAGATCGTCAAGCCCTCAACATTCATAAGCTTCAGAACAGCCTTTGGTGTGGCCTCTACATGTTTTAAAGCAACACCAGGTTAAGTGTTACCAGCAGAAGGTTAAAAAGAAAACAATGGCAAGCACGATAATATCTAAAAGCCTCAAACTCACTTTCAGGCCCTTCAAGTTTGTTCACTGACTTTAAAAAACTCTCGTGGAGCTCAGGGGTCCATCTCATTCTCGGCTTGTGATTGGCTGCTGCTGCTGCTGATTTTGGAGAAGACTGAGATGAAACTGCATCAATGGACATTGCTCCGGCATCGCATCTTTGGCTTGGACTCAATCCAGTCACTGGATTTGATGAAGCCAATGGCTTTTCATAGATCTCCTGATTCAACCAAAAGCTAAGTGTTAAAGAAAAAAATCACTCTTCACACACTCTATGTATCAACAAGGCCAAATGTTAGGCAAAGTGATTGGTAAGTCATTTAGGAGAAACGTTTTGTCATAAGAGATGAAAGACTAAAACTAACTTACATCAAGCCTGGGAGTTTCAGCTCGGTCTGTGATAGCCAACTCAAGTTCATCAGACAGAAACTGCAACTCCAGTTGATCTGATAAGCAATAGCTATCATTCGAACAGTCAAGATCATGAAAACCTCCGTTGGAACAAGCATCACCAGAAAGATTAAGGAAATCTTTGGCAAGCAACCCGGAGTTATCTCCATCAAATGGATTGCTCAAATCCTCACTGAAAACAGATGGAGATCTTGCAGAGTCCACACCAGAAGCTGAGTGGCTGTAAGCAGAAGGATCAGGGAGGAAAGGAAGAAGGTTTCCCAAATGTTTCTGAGTCTCAGAGGTTGAAGAAGATGAAGAGTAGAGGTTTGTGCAGAAGGTGGAAGACCGTGAAAACGTGCCCTGAGAACTATGCTTTGGCCAGTCTGGAGATTGTGACCGTATGAAAGGAGATCTCTTTATCTCTGGCTGGACATTCAGAAAGTTGTAGGCTGGAGACAGAGAAGAGGAGCAAGCTTGCAGTTTTCCTTCATTGCATTCGTCTTGTGCCGTTGACACAAGCCTATGTCTGTTCATGATTTCTTGATCTTACACCAAATCAAGATGGTCTCTTGACAAGATCTTACAAACGGCCTTCAAGTCGCTGAGGATCAAACATGACAGGAGGAAGATGATTAGCAAAAGAGTGTTGAGATCAACAAACATGTTAAGTGCAATTTGTATAGTTGACTTCCAGAACAAGGCATAGAGAATCATATGTTTCCATCTTTTGACTAAATCAAAGTAAACATAACAAGGGTTACATCTTTTCTCATGAACTAAGGGATTAGAGTAACAAAAGCACATGACTTTTGTGTTTTAGACCTAACCAGATTTGCAAATGTGGTTAATTTACAGATTCAAGTTATTACAAAAGCATGAAACTTTAGAACTTGAACATAATGGTCTGAATAAATATAGAAACGGACCTGACAAGATGATAAAGTCTTCTACTTTTGTTTTGTGTAACTCCTGCATAAACAATTAAGTGAAAAAAGCTCAACACTTTCGAGGATTCAGCAGCAAAATGTGAGATCAGAAGGGGAAAGATTGAAACTTTCTCAGGGAAAAATACTCAAAAATTATAGAAAGTTCGTTTCTGTAAAGAGGAAGAAGAGATAGAAGTTTAATCCAAATCCAGGAAGAAGAGATGGTTAAAGAAGGCTAACGAATAGGCATCGAGGAAGAGTAGTGAAGTTTAGTGTTATCTTTCATTGATTGGTCTCTGCTTCTCTGAACCCTCTTCCTTATACCACACGCTACTCACTCACGTGTAAGTCACGTACTAATCGAAACCGTTTGTTAGTCTTCCTACGTAGGGGCCAAAGTGGTTGTCGCCTTGCCACACGCTTTTTTATTTTATTTTTTTATTTATCCTGCATTAATTTTGATGATGTCATTACCATTTTCTTAATCATCCGTACTTAACTTAATTAGTTTTTATGGAATTGTCTTATGTTATTTGTGAGAAGAATACTAAGCAGTATTTTCCAGTAAATGTGCTTATTGCGGTGGAACATATGCAATGTTTAAGAGATTACTAAATAAAAAATAGATCTTTTATATAATAGAAATTGTCAAGAATAACATAAGTTAAGTATCACTTTGCAAAAATACACATTATCAAAAATATATTAACATTTGGGTTTTACATTTTAGTGATTATTGTTTAGGGTTTAGTGTTAAATAGGTGAAGGGTTGAGGTTAAGTTTTTAAATTTTTTATAAATATTTTAAAAATTAATTAAGTCTATTTTTATCCAAAAATTAAGATATTTTGAAAATTGTCATATATTAAAGGTAAATTTGTAAAGTGGTATCAGATTTTGGTATAATTACAAATTCTCCTTTATATAAACTTTTTAAATGCTGTCTAAACCAATTTTTTTTTTTAAAAAATGTTTCATACATCACAGATTTGTCATTTAGTCGAGCGTCTATATATCATATACCGTTTTTTTTTTTTTAAAGTGAACATATGTATGTGTTTCTTTTTATTTTCGGTAGGTATTTATTTTTTTGTAATTTTAGTTAGTGAAGGTATTTATGTATGTGTATATATAAAGATGAGATGTACCGTACGTTTGTAATTGGTAAATAAATAACTCATCATTAACAAATTCAACTCGACTTCTTTCTAAAGATATTGGAGTTCTCTAGTAGAACAAGGAAGCTGGTTGTGGTGTAAATTTCTAAATGTCAACTTCACTTTTATATTATTTACGTATAGTACTTGTTCAAAAATAGTTAATACGAATGGTTCTTTGCGTATACTTTAAAGTCTATTAACTAATCATTAGTTACTTAGAAAAATTGTTGAACAGAAAATAATAAGGATCAAGTGATAGAGAAACGAATAATAAGAGTATGTTGGTGCATTTTGTTTTCTTTTAACATCGCATTTTATTTTCTTTAAATGGTAAATTAACAATCATTAAACTCAAAGACAAAAGTAGCATCATCAACATCCCTCAAGTTGTATCCGTGGGAGCCATAATCTTAAACCACACATATCTGGTCCACTTTTTGTTTGTCTTCTAGTCTCTAAGTCTTTGCCACAAAACTAAGATAATTATAATTTAATGTTCTCATTATTATAGAGAATGAGCTCATCAGATGCTTTTTATCTTGAGATTATACATACGTTTGATTCACCCAATATATTAATTTCAAGTGGTTTCTTGTATTCCTGGTTGACCAAT
>CAJHQQ010003997.1:0-34509 GCA_905132885.1 Moricandia moricandioides | reverse complement strand
CTTAAGGAAGCTCCAGGCCAAGGTGGTATGATGGGTTTGCAATGGAAGCACTGAAATGTTGGGTATTGTGATGCTGATTGGGGCAGGAGATAGGGTTGATAGGAGATCAACTACTGGATATTTACATTCATTGGAGGAAACTTGGTGACTTGGAAGAGCAAGAAGCAGAAGGTGGTTTCATGTTCAAGTGCTGAAGAAGAGTATAGAGCTATGAGGAAGCTCACAAACTAGTTGGTTTGGATTAAGGGCCTGCTTAAAGACTTGGAGATTGAGACTACATCACCAATCACCATGCACTATGACATTAAGGCTGCCATTCACATTGCCAGCAACTCAGACTTCCACGAGAGAACTAAACACATTGAAGTAGATTGTCACAAGGTTAGATAAGCTGTGGAGCAGAAGATCATCCTGCCTTGTTACACAAGAACTGAAGACCAGTTAGCTGGCATCTTCACCAAGGCAGCAGACAACAAGCACCAAAGTCTGTGAGTTCATCCACTCTAAGTTGGGACTCATAGAACTCACTTCTCACTGACTCGTCTAGCATGAATGTCTCTACTCTTTTTTCTTGATGCGTTTTTGTTCCACTGGGTTTTGCACATTAAGGTTTTAATGAGGGAGGTTCTTCATGCTTCCAAGCTTAACCAATCCCTTGTGTCAAGCTTGAGGGGGAGTATTGAGAATAAGAGCCAAATATTGACATGAAGAAAGAATAAAAGAGATAAGGCAGAAGAATGAATCAAGCTAGCTTATTCAGTACAGTTTGACCTAGTCAAGACCAGAAGTTGAGTGCAAGGCAAGCAAGGGTTAGGGCTGAACAAAGAGTGAAAAACAAGGCTTCTGGAAGCTCTTTTGATTGTCTGGAACAACAGAGAGAGACGTTGGAGAAGAAACCAAGAAGAGATCACATGCTGCCTTAAGAAATTCAAAATAAAGAGCTGTCATTTTCACTCTTTGGCACTTTCTGCCCTTTCTTCTTCTGCTCAACCTTTCATTATTGTTTATTACTGTCTATATATGTTGTAACCACGAAATTAGTTCAGGCAAGGAGAGTGGATCTCCATTTTCTCTCTACAATCTCTCTCTCTCTTTATTCTGCCCAGAAATGTGTTCTTGAGTTCATCTCTCTAGTTCTTCACTCATTTCAACAAAACTCGACCATTCTCTTCTATTCTATCATACTCATAATTCTAACAGTGGCCTCGTTAAAAACCTCCCTCCTGGAAAACCTCGTGGGACAAAACCAAAAGCAAGGAAAGAGCACACACCCCATGTCTTGCCTAGACACTAACTCAGCTTGATGTAGAGATGGCTTGAATGGTGATCAAGACATCTCGGATCAGACCTTGTCCAGAACTTTGTTGTTGTGGATGTGAAGTGAGTAATCCAACAAACATTCTCCTTAAGCTTCTTGACTCTGGAACGAGTCATGGGACCTTCAGGAATGGCTAGAGCATCCTCACCAAGTGGTTGATGCATTGTGGCTTCATGTGGCTCATCTAGACTCTCCTCCTTGTTCTCCTTAGTGATCCGGTCCATGATCACAACAAATGCACTCTTAAAGGTTGCATCCTCAAGCTCTTCAGGTTCAGGTTCATGCTTCCATTCTGGTGCTTTCCAGGATCACATCAGTCAGTCTCCTCATACCACATGTTCTTGGCGAGTTGCATGAGTCTCTCTCTCTCCTCTCTTTCTCTCCTAGTATCTCGGTTGGTAAGTGACTAGTGGCTCTCCTAATGTCTTCTCTAAGCTCTCTCCTGAGGTCATTGAGGTTGGTCCTCATCATCTCGGTCATGGTTGCTACATGTTTTGGTTAAGTTGAGCGACATAGCCTCATTGAGATACTTGCTATAAATTCATAATGACATATGTGTCTTTTAAAGTCATATTCTCATTGTTTTCCTTTATCATCTTAATTTGATGATATCAATCCAAATCTAGGTTTGAGAATATGTATGCTCTACCCAACTCGTCTAGCAATTGATCTATTACCGGAATAGAAAATTTATCCAGAATAGTAGCTTTATTAACCCCATGATAATCAACACATAACCTCTAATTTGTTTTTCTTGACTACTAATACTGGGCTTGCATAAGAACTTCTGTTATGCATGATCACTCATGACTGTAACATCTGATCCACCAACTTCTCTGACTCTTCCATATGCGAATGTGGACAACAATGAGGCCTCATACAAATAAGTTTACGCCCTGGTATAAGACGCATTGTATGTTCAAACCCTTGTTTGAGAGGTAGTTTTTTTTTGGTTCATCAAACACTATCTTGGTACTGATCTAACACTTCTTGTATTAGTATGGGAATGTCTGGAACCGAAACTAATACTCTTTTTTTAACACCACCGAAATATTATCTAGTTTTGTGGTTTTACATTGCAAAGACTGATATCCTCTTAATGTTACTCTGCTACCTTGTAACATATAAGAAAGCTCATGGTTTTCACTTCACACTTACCAAGCTCCCTCAACCAGTGAACTCCCAAAATCACATCTACATTTCCAGGTTCTAAGATAAGAAAGTCATTTTTTCAAATCAACAGACTGAACTTTTCATGGAACATATTTACAAATGCATGATCCATTCACCATAATTCTCGTAACAACTAATATTCACATCTCAGTAATGTGCCTCGTCTTAAGTTGAGATTGTGTCACAATGGTGGGGTGAGATGAATTTGTGGGTTGAACCACTACCCACCCTTACCAATACACCTGTCTTCCCTATCATACCCAAGGGTGGAGGCACTTAACAGCGAGAGGGATCAGCTGACCCCATAAAAATTAATTACTTAATATGTTTTCTTGAAAATATTAGTGTTAACCCCACTAAAATAGTTCTTTTGACCCCAATAAATTTGACCCGAACCTAAATCGACGACACAATATTACGTGTACCTTTAAATTAACCCAAAACCATTTAGCAAATCAGTTTTAAATTACAAATATTTAATACATAAAACGCATATCATGTGTAATACTTGTACAGATCACACAATTGATATAAAGTTTACCTAAAGGCATGATTGGTACTCCCTATACCACCCGCAAACGCAGCTTTTGCGATTGATAGAGCTTGTTGACGTTTTACAACAATCATATAAAATGCTATAAATCGATTTCAAATCGTTACAAACCTCTAAAATTAAAAAGCTGGTTCCAGCTAGTGTTTGCGGTTGCAAACGGTTGCGGGAGGATAATTTTTTTTTTTTTCAAAAAATTATATAAATAAAAAATATTCAGTTAAAATTTTAAATTGAAATAACAAAAATACCAAATATATATATATATATATTAATTTATATTATAAAATTTTGAAGAAAATATTTCTATAATTTTTTAAAAATTTATTAGTATAATTTTATAAATATTTTTTTTATATTTATTATATAATATGATTTTTAATATTTTTATAATTATATAAAATAGAAATATTGTTAATTTATTATTTAACCACTACTGCATTTGGTAGTTAATCAATCATAATTGTTTTACAAACACAACAATTTTCAACCGCTTTATCAGTCATTCAAATCTCTTATAACGCATGAAACCGCAACTAGCATCCGCAAACGCAACCGCAACCGCAACCGCTACGGTTACACCAGTCAACGCCTAAGTCGCTGATTATTTAAGATGTAATTAAGTGTTTTCCTGCACAATGTGCAATATTAAAACTTTTAAATTTAAAAATAAAATCATTTTAATAATTTTAATTTTATTATTTTCATACCAATATTTCAATATAAATTTTAATTTAGTTAAACATAAAATTAATATAAGAGATATTTTAATTATTTTAAATTATATTTAAGAAAATATATGTATATATTTAATATTAAAATCTTAGATAGACTTTCATTTATTTATTTTAGTTAAGATATATTCAATCAATTTTTATAAATATTTTTTTAAGCTGATATGATTTTTGTATGATTATCAAAATATAAAACTAAATAGAATTTCTAAAATGTGTAGATATCAAAAGGAAACAAATGGTTTTCCGATTAAAATTTTATATTTCTTTAAAAATGTATAGATTTTGAAAAGTTTGTTTAGTAATAAAATTATATGATTATAAAAATATACTTAAATAATATTTCAAAATTTTATGATTATAAAAATATTGTTAAATAAATATTTAAAATTATAATCTTAAAAGTTTATAATTTATAATTAAATATTTAATTTTAAATAGACTTTGAAATAAGAGATTATAAAGCTCTCATATCATGCTAGAATTTTGAAAGAATGATGAGAATATAAGAGAATGGTCGAGTTTTGTTGAGAATGAGTGAAGAATTAGAGAGATGAACTCAAGAACACATTTCTGGGCAAAATAGAGAGAGAGAGAGAGAGAGAAAATGGAGATTCACTCTCATTGGCTAAACTAATTTCGTAGTTATAACATATATAGATAATAATAAACAATAAAGAAAGGCTCAGCAGAAGAAGATATGGCAGAAGGTGTCAAAGAGTGAAAGTGACAGCTCCTTATTTTGAATTCCTTAAGGCAGCATGTGATATCTTCTTGGCTTCTTCTCCAACGTCTCTCTCTTGTTTCAAACAGTCAAAAGAGCTTCCAGAAGCCTTGTTTTCACTCTTTGTTCAACCCTAACCCTTACTTGCCTTACACTCAACTTCTGGTCTTGACTAAGTCAAATTGTACTGAATAAGCTAGCTTGATTCATTCTTCTTCCTTATCTCCTTTATTCTTTCTTCATGTCAAATATTTTGTTCTTATTCCCAATATTTTTGAGCTTTCTAACTAGAGTTTATAGACTTAAACAACAGTTGATTACCTCTGGTTGACCATCTGACTGTGGGTGGTAAGCCGTGGAAAACTTCAACTTCCTTCCAACTACTCAAAACACCTTGTCGCGATCTAAGATTATTGATAATGGAAAGTCATGTAATCTTACAATCTCCTTGACAGACTTCTCAGCCACATAATGAGCTTTATAAGGATGTTTCAAGCTAAAGAAGTGATGATATTTATTAAAACGGCCCACCACTACACAAATCATATCAACATTTTTGTAATTGGATCACAGAAAAAATGTCTTCTTGATTGGGCTCTATACCGTTATACGGTTAGAGATTGTTTTTTCTCTTGGTAGAGTGAGTAAACGTATCTTTGCTCTTACCAATGATAAACAAAAACATGTGCTATATGAGACTATGTTTGTGCTTCATATGTTACTCAAGCATATGGCATCTCAGAAGTATGTTTAGACTCTCCTTTTGATCAAGAAAAAGTCACTGTTTTAGATTTTTTTTTGTATGGATCAGTTCCTTTGCTTTCAGGTATTCAATTTCTAGAGGGTATTATCTCGGCCTTCCTTCAGAAGAGACAGATAACCTTGGCGGTGATCTTGCCAGTAGCGTTCAACAATATAGAGGTTTATCTAGAACTCTTAGGCTGACCCAACATGGCTTGCATCTTAATGTTGGTAAAACTAATAAACTTTTGCATGAATCGTTGATTATTTTGTTTTCTGTTTTTTTTTAATAGTGTGTATTTGTAATGCAAATATGACAACGAAATCTTTCCCCGAAGCTATCTTTTTTATTGAATTATCAGAAAATACCTTAACATCATCCGATTTGATATGAAACTCATTTACTAAGAGCATCACTAGTAACAGTACCACAATAGAGTATTCCAAGTACTTAAAATTTTAAAAAAATAAAAATTAAAGTTATTCATTGAACGACATTTGACATTTGGATCTCTCATGAGTTTGTTAGAATTTCTTAAGATAGAAAATTCCTTTATCTCTTATATTCGGTACTCTATCTTATTATTTTTTTTTTTAGTATCATAATTATCAGAGATTCAACTCTCCTATTGCAAATGCTCCAATCTAATCTATTAAAAGTGAAATACAAATAAGAAATATCCCTTACTTTTACTTAATATTTACAAGAAATGCCATTGATACTATCATTGCATCCAAACATCTAAACATTGATTATTAACAAGAAAAAAATAAATTTGGGCTAAGCCCATTAACAACATTTGTCATTAAAATTGAAAATTTCATAAAAAAATGTATATGTGTTTATACATATATATATAATTGAATTAGTTTTTTTTTTTTTATTTATTTTTTTTTTTGGTCAAACGATTCATTAAGATAAGAAATAAGAAGAGATTACACACCCAAGGGTGAGACAGAGTATCGGTTACGAGCTGATTTTGCAAGATCATCAGCAACAACATTTTTTAGCCTAGGAATAAAGGAAAAAGAGATGGCATCGAAAGAGAGACAGAGCATGAAGATGTCATGTAAAATACCATAGATTTCAACTGCCCATTCTTTGTTAGCCAGAATCGAGACAAGAATTCTTGAATCAGAGAAGCATTCCAGCCTCTTGTGTCTCGACGAGATAGCAGCTTCCAAGCATGCTTTAACCGCAAGGGCTTCCGCTACTAGAGCTGAGCCCACATGACTGCGGTGGGACGAACCATGTTCGAAATAAGACCCTACGGAGTTTTTGAAAACCCATCCCATTCCACACTTCACAGAAGAGGCAATCCAAGATGCATCGGAGAAGCACTGAGTTACCAAGGGAGAGGGAGAGACCGGATGAAGGGTGAGGGTACGGGTTCTAACCGGTAAGGAGATATGATCCTGTGCATTTTGCCATGCCCTTGCCTCTTTAAGGGCTTTCTCCACCACCTCCTTCCCTGCATAAGATTTATCCTCAAACAACAGTCTATTCCTCTCTTTCCAAAGGTTCCATAAGATCCATGGGTAGAGAGGGGCAATGAGGCCCGTGGGAGGGAGGTTTATAATGAGACGGCAAGTTTGAAGGAGTTGAGCTAAGGAGCTAATGTCTGCAGGGGTAGGCACGTTAACAGCAGGGATAAGGTCCCATACCCGTCTTGCAACCGGGCACAGGAAGAGGACATGGATGATAGATTCCGATGCTCCACAGCTCTTACAGTTTGTAGTGCCCAAAGATACGTTGTTCACAATGATTCCGCGCCTTGCCAAGACTTCCCCAACTGCAAGGGCATTGTTCATGGCCTTCCATAGGAAGTACTTCAGCTTTGGAAGTGTTTTCAGATTCCATATGCCTTGGTTCCAGTTAAACTCTGCAGCAACCTTCGGTGAACAATTAGTTTTGGCAAGAGCGTATCCTGTCTTTGTGCTATACGTTCCACTCCTTTCCGGAAGCCACACTATCGTATCAGGCATGTTGAAGGAGCTAAGAACAATCCTAAGGATGGTGTCCTCATACTGAGGTAATGTTTGGCGAATAGCAAGGAGGTTCCATTCTCATGTCTCTTGATTGATAAGGAATGAGACCTTTTGCCCTGAGGCCTCCTTGGGAGGGGGACCTATTGGTCTCTGAGGTTTAGAGTTAGAGAGCCAGTTATCTCTCCAGAGGTTGATTTTGTCGCCGTTCCCGACAGCCCATCCCAGTCCCAGTTTGAGGACTTCCCGGCCAACAAGAACTCCTCTCCAGCCATGTGACATACTGCTTGGTGCCTTACAGTTCAGGAAGTCATCATTCGTACAGTATTTATTTAGCAAAGTACGACTGAGAAGAGATGTTGGGTCATTAAGCAGTCGCCATGAGATTTTTGCAAGGAGGGCATCATTGAAGTGCTGGATCTCACGAAATCCTAGTCCTCCAGCCGACTTTGGTAAAGTCAGTGTGTCCCAAGCCACCCAACACATTTTCTTTACAAGGGGTTTTGCATCCCACCAAAACCTTGTCAAAACGGATTGGATTTGTTTGCAGAGGGAAAGGGGTAGCTTGAAGCAAGTCATGGCATATGAAGGCATGGCCGCTAGTACGGCTTTCAGGAGAACAGATTTGCCGGCTCCAGAAAGAAACTTAGAGGTCCAGCCGTGTGCTCGTTGTCGGATTTTGTCTACAATTCCCGCAAAGATGTCCCTTTTTTTCCTGCCAAAGTGCTCCGGGAGACCTAGATATTTGCCAATTCCACCTTCATTCGGGATACAGAGACTGAGCTTGACCCTGGCCTTCGTACTCTGTGAGGTCTTTGTAGAAAAGGTAATAGCCGACTTTGAGTGATTTATGCTTTGGCCCGAAGATTTTTCGTATCTGTTCAGGATTATCGCAAGGGCGTTGCAGCTTGTTGAGTTTGCCCGGCAGAAAAACATAGTATCATCTGCAAAAAGGAAGTGGTTGATCGGGGGGCATCGTCGGCCAACTCTGATTCCTTGCAAAGTTCCATTGCTTTGGGCTTGGGAGCATAGTCATGACAGTACTTCCGTACATAAGATGAAGAGATAAGGAGATAATGGGTCTCCTTGTCTAAGTCCTCTCGATGGGTAGACGTGTCCTTGTGGCCCTCCATTAACAAGGAATGAGTACGAAACTGTGGAAACACACTCCATGACCCATCCAATCCATTTCTCATGAAAACCAAGTCTAAGCAAAACTTCACGGAGAAAATCCCACTCAATCCTATCGTATGCCTTACTCATGTCAGTTTTGATGGCTATAGAACATCTCTTTTTTGCACTAGACGTCCGAACATAGTGGAGTATTTCATGGGTGATGAGCACATTATCAGCAATTGCTCTACCCGGGACGAAAGCGGTCTGGTGACAAGAGATAAGGTTTGGAAGAATGGAATGGAGGCGCTTGGTAATGATCTTCGCTATAATCTTATAGTGAGTATTACACAACGCTATTGGTCGGTAGTAAGAGATTTTTTTCGGCCCTTTCACTTTTGGTATGAGACGAATGTGAGTCTCATTTTGACGTTGATGTAGTGAGCCTGTCTCGAAGAAACTGCGGATGTCAGCAGAAACATCTTCCCCAATAATATCCCAGAAAGACTGGTAGAAACTAGCCGAAAACCCATCTGGCCCTGGAGCCTTATCTGCGTGGATAGCAAAAACAGCCTCTTTTATCTCTCCTGGCTCCGGTATAGTAGTCAGTTTGTCATTCATCTCGGTTGTGACCTTGGAGGATATGACTTCCTCAACCACAGAAAGGTCGCTAGTAGACGCCGAAGTGAATAGGTTCCGATAATAGCCAGTTATAGTCGCCACTATTTGACTCTCAGAGTAAACTGCATTGCCTGAGGGGTCTTCAATTACCGAAAATTTATTCAAAGCTCTTCGTCCCCTTGTAACGGCATGAAAGAATCCTGAGTTGCGGTCTCCTGCATTTAGCCATTGTATCCGGCTTCTTTGCCTCCAGAATTGTTCTTCTTCGTGGTAAGCTGAGGTTAGAATTTGTTGGAGCTTGGAGATAAGATGAGAGTTCGGGGTAGAAGCAGATAACTCTTGCTCTAGGTGATCTTGCGTAGTTTGGATCAGTGCTTGGCTCTGCTTACTTTGCTCCTTGGACCATTCCACGAGTTTAGCTCGAACCCTAGACAGCTTCGTTAGCACTGATTCTTGAGTTGCCCTTTTCCAGGAGTCCCTAACAATTGATCTTATCTCTGGTTTGTCTCGGAGCCTTCGATCATATCTAAACATCCCTTTCTTCTTTTGCAGATTTGCATCAAAGAAGGTGATGACAGGTCGGTGGTCCGAGCCTTCGAATCGGAGATATTCACATCTCCCTGCCGGGAACATTTCAGACCAGGCCACATTTGACATTGCTCGATCAAGTCGCGATTGGATAAAGTGGTTATGCCTGGTTCCTCTCCACGATAAGTGATTTCCTGAGTGTTGGAGATCCCATAGACCATTTTGTGAGATGAAACTACGGAATGAGAGAAAAGAACCCTCCCACCGCAGCGGGCCTCCTTCTTTCTCAGAGTTGTCGAGGAGATCATTGAAATCTCCGGTAATTAGCCAAGCCCTATCTTCTCTGGTTAAGCCCAGCAATGTTAGATATTCCCAGAATTGGGCTCGACCTTCCCGATGAGGGGATCCATAAACATAGGAAACAAAGAAAGTCTTATTATTAAATTACACACAGGTGTCAATACAATTTGCCGAGGATCTAAGAATCTCCAGGTGAATAGATTCTTTCCAAGACAAAGCAAGGCCACCACTAAGCCCAACCGGTGGAACCAGAAAGTGGTTTGAAAAATCTGAATTTCGGTAGTGTTTCAGCACTGAATCTTCCTGGTTCTTGGTTTCCATTAGAAACAGAATGTCTGGGGAATCTTTTGAGATTATTTCCTTCAGACGACGAACTGTCAAGTCGCTTCCAATCCCTTGACAGTTCCAGCTCATACTTGCTAAGGAAGAGAGCGAAAGGCGGTCCGAAAACCCGGTCCTCTCTTTGCTATCGCTGGTATGGCAGTAGTGGATGGTTGAGTTCCAATTATCTGGTGAGACCCAGTATTGTCCCCTGCCGCGGGTTCTGAGGGTAGTTTTCTTTTCGGTGAGTTTTTAGTTAATCTTCTTTTCCTCAAACTAACTCCTTGAACCGGGCTTCGGGGGACCTTTTTCTTCATAGCGGCTTTTGTAACCCTTCTCTTCCATGTTGCTTTAGTGGTTACGGGTAATGTAATATTACTTGAGCCAACCAGATGTGGAATATCCTGAGGTAGAGAGTCAACAGGGCAAGGCCCAAGCCGAAGGGTAACATGACGCCTATCTTCACTCAGAGATCTTATAGGAGATTCATTTTGGACCACCTCTCTTGGAGTTGACTGAACTACCGGAGGATTCTTTGAGCTAGAGGGTCGAGATATGGTCCCAATAAGGTGAGGTGGCATTGTATCTTCAAAGTATTGAATGTCAACTTTCTGGAGCCGTCCAGAGTCAGAGTTTGCAACACCATTGACTAGCAGTGGGACTCTTTCAGTTGGTTGGGACAGTCTTTCAAAAGTAGAAAGTCTGGCTCCTTTTCCACTATCCTCACTTGTTCTCAGCTCAGGAGGATGGATCTCATCACGTTGAGGCCTAGGCGAAGGTGTATGAGATATTTGAGATTGAGCTGATTGATTTGGAGTACCTCTCGGAATAGGGTTTTGGACTTGTCTCCAAATACTTTTCTGTGAGCCACTGTGGATTCTCGAATCCTGTGAGCGAAACGCTCCAGAGGATGTGTAGAGGGAGGTAGATAATCTTGGGGAGCTCCAAATGAACTTTTTTATTTATATTCATATAAGCTAACCAACTATATTTGAACTATAAAAAAGTTAATAATGTCAATAATTTTTTATATAATTTGAACTTATTCATTTACAATAACAAAATCATGTAACTTTCCATAATAATTTAGTAACTAAAATACATACTAATATTTATTATAAATGGTTATATATACAAACAAATACAATGTATTATTCATTTGTACGATACATATCTAATAAGAATAAGTTATGTAATATATATCCGAGTTCGTACTTGGATCAGTCGAATCCGTAAAATCACTATTAGGATCCCCAAATATCCATTTTTGAAGCGGATGAGATCCTAAATCGGATAACGGATATTGAATATTAAGTTTCATTCATATATACAGTTATATCAAACAAACTATTTATAATATTTGACATTCATAAAAATAACCGCGCGGGCGCACGGATCAATGACTAGTACTTATATTATTTATTGTATCTATATTTAGAAAAGCCCTCAAGATTTTGAAAGTTAAATTGACCTCTTCGCCTTCCTTGAGGAGGACAAAGATCAAAGGAATTTCCGACAGTCCCATTGATGGTGACATTTAGTTATTTCATCTGACACAAGTGCCGGTAATAGATGTTGACAGTAAAAATATATCCTAAATCATCTCGATTAACGCATATCAACTTTTAATCCGTGGAAAGGATATTTTTTTTGTTGATCCGGCAATTCTTTTGAGAAATTGAAAGAAATATAGCGATTACTCGGTAGCATACTGATTATTATCATTGTTTCAATTTTTTTTAATTGTGTTTGCTGGTTCTTACGTCTTTGGCAGATCAAATCTCTCCCGGAAGAAGCCGATGACAGAAATTCCAGAAGAAGAAGAAGCTATGATCTGTAAGAAGGGCGATACTCTGAATATGGAGTGCAGCTGAAAAAAGTGATCCCAGACTTGTTCATGACCAGTAAGTGGTCTAGTACAAAGACAACAAGTCCAGAACTTACCAGTTACATTGCTCCCGTGTGCCTACAACCATTTACATCCAAATAACATGCATAATCGCATTCAACAGAGAATGGATTTGTGCATTGCTTGGCAAGAAGAGTTTGTGGTCCTAGTCTCTTCCTCGAGAAATTACTGGTTAGCACCGAGACAAATTATATGTATTTTGCCATTGCGTTTGGTAAACACAACCACCACACTCCTGCCTCAGAGACTTTGTTGCTACAATCTGACTTTGCAGCTATATTTTGGGCAAGATTCATTAGTAGATGTAACTTTTTACACATTGTAATCACATTAGGCGGTCTGTAGTTGTTATACATTTACCCGACGACCTTGAGACAAATGAAATTGGTTTTGGGGGTGTATTATTTGTACTGGAAGATGCACTGTGGTTTCCGCTCGGCACGTCTCAGTAGATGTCTCCACATAATCACTTTATGATACATATGAACATGTTAGAATATTAGTTATTACAATTGTTAGTGGACAAGTTCCAACAAATATATAAGATTTTGCCTAAATGGAAATATATAAATTTGGTGTTTTGAGCCTTGTTTATCCTCAAAACCATTGATCACTTTCTCATCACTAAAATAATGTATATCACATTTATTATCTACTATATTATTTGTTATCTAACTATCAACCAACATTAATATTATTAAAATGTGATATTATCTGGATTGTTGTTGTAGTATAGGATTTATATTTAGTGTAAAGGTAGATTTATAATGTTGAATTATCAAGTGAAACTTATATCATGTCTAATGTTGTTTAAAAATCTTATATACGGATAAAGGAAAACATATCTGGTTAGGTGTTTGGTTACCTCGATTGGTTCAAAGAGTATAGTTTATCGTTTAAGGTTTATGATAATTAGGCTTAGGATGTAGTGTAAAAGATTAAGGGTTTAGGGTTTTTTTGAGTTTGTGAAAGTACATGTCCAACTCTTTTATGTCTGACTAGTACAATATTGTCAACTTTGGATCTAAGAGGCAAGTTCGCATGGATGTACTTTTTGGATTCCTTCCCAAAAGACCTCATACTAATTAATTAGAGTTGACTTCTCTTTATGTATTAGACACTATTTTTCTAAACTTCCAATGTGAGACTTTGTTTGATATATCACATTTCTCCCTCAAACTAAGGACCACAATCATCTCGTATGTTTTTTCCTTCGGCGAATAATTTTGGCACCACCTTGTACCAGTAATCGCAGGGAGAATGTTCTCCCACAACATCACAGGTTCCATGATCTTCAGACTAGTTTCTGCCATAGACCTCATCTTTCGACTTGAAAGGTCTCATTCCTACTTGAAGGGTATTTTGGTTTTCTTGCAGATCTTCGTCCAACCTTTCTGATACCAACTGTTGGGTTTGTGAAAGTCCATGTCCAACTCTTTAATGTCCGATTAGTATGATATTGTTTACTTTAGGCCTAAGAGGCAAGCCTGCATGAATTTATTTTTTGGATTCCTTCCCAAAAGGCTTTGAACTAATTAGAGTTGGATTTCTTTTTATATATTAGACACTCCTTATCTAAACTTAAAATGTGTGAGTTTGATTGATATTATCTAGATTATTGACATTAATATTTTTAAATGTGATATTATCTGGATTATTGTTGTAGTATAAGATTTATAATTTAGTGTAAAGGTAGATTTATAATGTTGAATTATTAAGTAAAACTTATATCATGTCCAATATTTTTTAAAAAATCTTATATACGAATATAGGAAAACATATCTGGTTAGGTGTTTGGTTACCTGGATTGGTTTTAAAAAGTATAGTTTATCGTTTAAGGTTTATGATATTTGGGCTTAGAGTGTAGTGTAAAGGATTAAGGGTTTAGGGTGTGAAAGTCCATGTCCAACTCTTTAATGTCCGACTAGTACGATATTGTCCACTTTGGATCTAAGAGACAAGTTCAAATGAATTTAATTTTTGGATTCCTTCCCAAAATACCTCATGCTTATTAGAGTTGACTTCTCTTTATATATTGCTCACTCCTTGTCTAAACTTCCAATGTGTGACTTTCTTTGATATCTCACATTCCCCTCCTCAAACTAAGGACCACACTCATCTCGTGTGATTTTTGCTTCAACGAATAATTTTGGCACCACCTTGTACCAGTAATCGCAGGGTTTCCTTTGAGAATGTTTCTCCCACAACATCACAAGTTCCATGATCTCCTGACTAGTGTCTGCCATAAACCTCCTCTTCCGACTTGAAGGGTCTCATTACTACTTGAATGGTATTTTGGTCTTCTTGCAGATCGTCGTCCAACTGCTCTGATATCAATTGTTGGGGTTTTGAAAGCCGATGTCCAACTTGTTAATGTCCGATTAGTACGATATTGTCTACTTTGGGCCTAAGAGGCAAGTCCGTATGTATTAACTTTTTGGATTCCTTCCTAAAATGCCTTGTACTAATTAGAGTTATACTTCTCTTTATATATTAGACACTCCTTATCTAAACTTTCAATGTGTGAGTTTGTTTGATATCTCACATGGTTTAGGGTTTTGGTTTAAAGGTGTATGCATTTCGGGAAAGGGTTTATGGTATTGGGTTATGGGTTTTGGGTTTAAGATTTAGGTTTATGCTTTAGGTTTAGTGTTACAGGTTTAGGGTGGAAGCATGTGGGTAAGGGTTGAACGTATATGGTTTAAGGTTAGCTAGGGCCGGTTTAGGGATTTGGGTTTAGGATTTAGGATTAAGACATTTTACTTTGGGTGTAGGGGTTTAGAGTTTAGTGTTAATGTTAGGGTCGACGAGCTATTTCCCCACGAGAACTATCATATAGCATCAGATTCCCACCAAACTATGACCTAGTGTCAAATCTCCATGATTTGAAAGTTATGAACTTATTTATCCACGAATTAACAATTTCGAATGTGTTTCTCCCCGAATTGATACTTCGAAACTTAATTACCCATAGACCATGGTTTTAATTGTTTTATTATTAACCAAATAGTTTAAACCGGCTAAACCAAACCTAAATTCATTTTAAACATTTTTTATTAAAGAATATTGTTTTCTTTCTTGTTTAAATTTCAATATATAGTTTTTTTAAACTTCAAAGAAGTTTTAGGTTTATATTTTTTGTGTTTTCTGAAATTTAAAAGAAAAAAATTACATCAAAATTTCATTTTTATAAAGTTTAATAAAATCACAATGAACAAATAACCTTGTTAAATTTGTGTTTTTGGGAAATTTGAAAGAAAAAAATATAATTTCTTAAAAATATATGTCAAAAAATCTAATTTTGTTGAAAATTTGATTTACTTCAAAATTCAACAAAACATAGATTTTGACATATACTTTTACTTTCAAATTTGTTCATTGTAATTTTATTAAATTTTGTAAACATAAAATCTTGATGTAATTTGTATTTTAATTTTTTTTTAAAACGCAAATAATTTTTAGAAAATAGGAAAGCTTTTTTGAATTCAAAAAAATCTATATTTTAAAATTTCAACAAGAAGAAAAACAATATTCTTTAATAAAAATTGTTTAAATGAATTTTGGTTTGGTTTAGCCGGTTTAAACTATTTGGTTAATAATAAACCAATTAAAATCATGGTCTATGGGTAATTAAGTTTCGAAGTATCGGTTCGGTGAGAAATACATTCGAAATTGTTAATTCGTGGAGAAATAAGTTCATAACTTTAAAAGCATGGAGATTCGACACTAAGTCATAGTTTGGTGGTGATCTGATGCTATATGATAGTTCTCGTGGGGAAATAGCTCGTCGACCCTTAATGTTAACTTATAATTTCATGTTCCTGTTTGGTGTGTACCATGTTTATTGTGTACCATGTTTATTAGTGGTTACAAATTGAGATATCTAGATTATAAAAATGTATCTGGTTAGGTGTTGATTTACCTGGATGAGGCTAAAATGTATAGTTTCATTTGAATTGTTTTTTAGGATAATACATAAAAAAAATTATTAGCTATAAACATCCGGTGTTACGATATATATATCTGCCATAACTCAACGTGACATTCACAAAGATTAACAAAAGGAAAAAGCTCCATCTCTCTACCTTTATGTTCTCTCATTACGATCTTTCAGAGAGAGGAATGAGAAAATATTAAAAAAAAAAAATTGTTCTTCTGATCTTTTGATCAGATCCATTCTTCGGCAAGTCCAATCTTTAGTTACGAGTAGCGAATTTCTCTTTGTTTTGACGATCTTTTTTTTGTGCTCTCAAATCAAAATCTATTCTGATCTTCATGTTTTACTTTGTTGATTTTGTTTTGCGTAAATAAACATGTTTTTCAATGCGTTTTCAAGTTATTCCCGATGATTATTTGAAAGAACGCCTTATTTCATTGATCATCTTAACCTCTCTTTTAGGAGAATGAGACTTCACTTTCTGTTAGCCATCATGGCGTTTTCCAGTGAAGCATCTCCATTGAAATATGGTTAGATTTGGTGGTTTTGTTAAGTCGTCATTGAAGTAGATTTAGAAAAGTTGGCGTCTTTGACGGTCTGACAAAGGATCTTCCTTCATCCTGGCTTATGTTTCCTTTGCTATAACTTTCGCGATGAAACAATGTTCCTCTTATCAAATAGTCACGACTATGGTGGAAAGCATCTCAAAAGAAAGTTCCAGATTTGGTTTACGGCGAAGGAACGAATGACTTGGAAGCGATAAGGCAAATCCTTATGACAGAACTATTTCTCGGAAACCGCCACAGGAGGTCAGACGCATGAGTAACATGTGTGTAGTGACCCGTGTTTTATGATGGTAACGGTGTGGATGTGTGTCCAAGATGATTTAGATCTAATCGCCTTCAATTAAATTCTTATTTGCTCTTTGCTTGTAAGTTAATTGGGCTTTGTAAAATTAACACCCTTATACTGTCCGCTGGACATTTTTTATGAATGAAAATTATGTTGACAAAAAAAAATATCTACCGTAACTTACTTCTCGGACGTGCATTTTTTTACTAGGCCTGGGTATTTTAACCTGGACCCGAAGACCCGACCCGAAACCGGTTCGAAAATATCCGACCCGAACCCGAACCAAAAGTGTACAAGTACTTTTTGGATCTAAATTTCTTTTACCCGAATAGACCCGGGCCCGAAGAGAATCGAATCGAATAGACCCAGACCCGAAAAGAATCGACCCGAATAGACCCGACCCGAAAAGAACCGATTTGTACCCGACTTAAAAACATGTATATTCAAAACTATGATTTTTTTGTGTTCTGTTATATATATATATTATTTTTTATTTAGTTGAAATATCTTTTCTTTACAATATTTATTATTATTTTATAACATTTTTTAAGTAATATGAAGCTTTAAAATATAAAATTTAGAGTTTAAAAATGTTTTATGTTAATTATTAATAGTTTAATTTAAGTTATTTTTTAAATATTTAGATATATATGACAAATATTAATTAAATTTGAGTGAGTTTGGATATGCCATGTATTTTTTAGATTCTAAATATCCGAACCCGATATGGACCCGAAAAATTACGGGTATTTTACAGGTAATAGAATTATAGACCCGAACCGACCCGGACTTGATAAGACCCAACCCAACTGACCCGAAAAATTTATCCAATAAATAAATTTTATTAAAGGGTGTAAATATATATTTATACGTCTTCTGTTAACTAAGCTATATTTAGAATTCAGAGATATGGAATGGACTTTTAGAGATGAAGTTTAGTTAAAAAATAAAAAAAATATTAAAATTTTCAAAATAAAAAACTTTATTTTGGTATTTTTTATTTTTTGAAGTTTATTTTTGTGACAATTAAGATTTGCTTTACTTTTAAATTTTTTGTCATAGAAACAATACTCAAGAAAAAAAATGATGAAATAACCATTTTTTTTAGAAAATTGAACTTTTTATTTTTATTTTTTAAACTCATCTCCAAATCTTCGCCCCATAACTTTAAATCTTAAGTTTAGATTATTCAACACTAGGGGTACAAATATATATTTACACAATTTAATAATTTTTTGGGGAAATTGAATTTCTACCGTAAATTTGATGAAAATTACCAAAAATAGCATAAGGTAAGTATCGTTTTGCAAAAATACACACTTAAAATTAACTAAGTCTATTTTCATCAAAAAAATTAATGTATTTTTGCAAGTAATCATTCATTAAAGGTAAATTTTTAAAGTACTATCAAACTTAGGGTATAAATGAAATCCCCCCAAGTTTTATACCAGTTTTCAAATTTACCTTTAATGAATGATTATTTTCAAAAAATAACTTAATTTTTTTATTAAAATAGACTTAAATAATTTTTTAAAATATTTATAAAAAAATTAAAAACTTAACCTCACCCCTTTAACACTAAACCCTAAACAATAATCACTAAAGTGTAAACTTAAATGTTAATTTATTTTTGATAATGTGTAATTTTGCAAAGTGGTACTTAACTTATGCTATTTTTAATAATTTCTCTAATTTTTTTGGTCATTTTTCTTCTTAGAAATTATTTTTATGACAAATTTTTTTAAAGTTATCATAAGATATTTTATAATATTTAAATTAAAATTAAATATTATATATAATATAATTTCCAATGAATTTAAAATAATTTTATTTGTTTGTAATTATCCAATTAAATTCAAATATTACATATAATCTTATTTTAAAATTAATTAAAAAGAGTTTTAATAGTTTGTAATTATTTATCCATGACAATATTATTCTAAAATTTGATTTATAAAGATTTAAGAATAGCAATAGAATTGTAAAAGTTGTTTAGAATGATTCTTCTTGAACAACTCAGGTGGTAGTCAGGAATCCACAAAAGTTGACAATTAAAAAAAAGAGTGATATACAAATTGGTTAACAGATCTAAAGTTGACTCTATCTTCGAGATTTGGATTAAACCGTCTCATACAACTTCCCAACCCGATATTGAATCTTTCTCTTTTCCTGGAGACTCTTCTTCCTCCTCGCAACCTAAATTCTATGCTTCCTCTCTCCTTCACCTTCTCGTAAATTTAATTTCCGGATCTGTCAATGGCGGAAGATACCTCTCCCGTACCGTCGCCACCGTCCGTAAGTGTTCTTCCTTTTTATTTTACATTCTAAAAAAGTCACATTGCTAATTGCGTAAATACTACTAGTTTGTGGAGGTGTTTTGTGAAATATCCGGTAAAGACTACCGATTCACAGCTGGGACCAAGGCCGAGTTTGCTGTCTCCGTCATCAATCGGAAACTTGGTTCGTCCAAATCCAAAGCACTTTACATAGAAGCGGCAAAGGACGGTGAAGAGCCCATCAGTTTCGGGGATGGTGCTTCTCTTGTGAGTTACGGACATGGTTGGAAGTTTAAGACAGTGGTTGATGTTTCTGACTCTACTGGTAACTAAGTTCTTGTCAATTTCAGATTCGAGAACGTGTCTGCTATTTGTGTACAGATACTTCTCATGCTGACCTTGATTGCTAATAGTTTTCTTTCTGGTAGATGAAGGAGCTGAGAAAAAGGACATTTTTCACAGACAGCTTCCTTCTGTTTTATCAACGGTATGTATCTTAACCACTTAAATAGTAAAGATTGCATTACGCGTTTCTCAGTACTTTATGCTTCGTTCAATGTCTCTATGTTCTGGTAGAATTGTGAATCATCTTTTTACGTTTTTACCAAAATGAGTACAAAGAACTGAGTAGAGTTATAAAGCAAAGGACAAAGGGTTAGTTCTAAAACTCTCTCAATCAATTTGCCTAAGACCTTGTCTGTTCTATCAATATTTAAAGGAAAGTATAGTGTAACGAATACAACTTGTGAAATTGTTCGACAATCAAAGTCCATATAAGCTCGTAATCTGGCTTTAGTTCGTATGCTCTATTTCAAATCTTTTGCGTTTGTTATGTGGTTTACCTCTATTTGAAATTAATTTAATTTTCCTCGACTTTATAACCTCACGATACAAACAATATATATATATATATATATATATATATAAAGAGTTTGTTTATCAGTGGCATAATACTCCTGATCTATTTTATCATGTCCAAGAATATAAGAGATCGTTGAAGCATATTCTTTCACCCTCCCTCAGTTTAATCGTTAGGAGCTTAAACAGAAAGGTTATGCTTGAACTTGTTAAACATTGTCGTAGATTGGACTTTAATGAAAATATCAACGAACTGAGAAGAGGATGGAACATGTAATTGACCCATGTTGACTTTTTCTCAAAAAGTGGATGTCGGTTACCACATGTTTTGTTCTCTTTGACCGGGTTGTTGGATAAGTAGACTACACTGGTGTTATGACAATAAACTAGTGTAGCTGAGGAGATAGGACAACCCAGTTCAAGGAATAGGTTTTGTATCCAGCATGTTTCGGCAGTGACATTTGCAACGCCTTTGTACTCAGCCTCGACCGTATAACGCGAAACAGTTTGTTGTCGTTTTGATGACAAAGGAATAATGTTGTCTTCCAAGTAGATGACTAACCCGAAGTTGAACGACTTGTGTTAGGACACCTTTCCCAATCAACATATGTATAGGCAGTGAGTGCTGTTGTCGAGTATTTGGAGAGATGTAAACCTTGATCAGAACTTACTTGCAGGTAGTGTAGGACTCTTCTCAATGCATTGAGTTGTGGAACTCACGGATCATGCATAAAGAGGCATAGTTGTTACATTGGATACTATATGTCACCACGCGTCAATGTCATGTATTTGAGAGCACCATAAAAGCTTATATACTTTGTTGGGTTCTCAATTGGTTTTCCTTCGTTTGGTGAGAGCTTTGACTTGAGATCGACTGGTGGTGTATTTACTGGCTTACAATCCTGCATGAGGCACGTTCAAAATTTCTTTGGCATATGCGGATTGGCTCTTCAGCATACTTTGTGAATTGTTATCCACTTTGATGCCGATGTATTTGAGCTGACCCTCGTCTGACATTTTGAACTCTTGTTTTAGTAAAACAATTAATGTTTGGTGAAGTGATGTTGTGGAGATAATGAGCATGATGTGGTCCACGTATAGAAGGATGAAAATCTTGCGATGTTCCTTTGTTGTAGACGAACAACGACGTAGCACGATTACTTTGAACAAATCCAAGTTTCACCGTAAAATTTCATTCCAAGCATGTGTAGCTTGTTTGAGACCGTAAATATCTTTCTCAAGCTTGCATAAATGATGTGGTCTTGATTTGTCAATTGTACCAAGTATCTTGTGCATATAAACCGTCTCGTCGAGAGAGAAAAACATTTTTGACGTCGAGATGATGTACCTCCCAACTCCTTTCCAATGCGAGTTAAATGACAAAGCATGTAGTAACTAGATTCACCATTGGGCTAAAGGTTTCATCATTGTTGAGTCCATGTTCTTGTAATTTCCCATTGGCGACGAATCGAGCCATGTAGCGAAGAAGAGTACTATTTGCACTTAGTTTATGCTTACACAACCACATAGAACGCACAATGTTAGTATCAAAAGATTTATAGGTACTAGGTTGAACGTTTTATTCTTCATTAAAGCATCATACTTTACTGTCATAGCTGAATTCCAATTCGGAGCTAATAGGGCTTTTATATGAGTGGTGGGGATATGAGAGACTGTGGATGTGTATAGAGAAATGATTGATTTCTGCTTTCTCGATCCATCTTTGCTCTGAGTTTTCATCGGATGATGAGTTGGGGAAGGAGGATGAGTAATGGGAATGGTTGGCAGATGAGCTTGCTTATCCGACAGAGAATTTGGTAGACTCGGATTCATAGGACTTTCAAGGATTAATCGAAAGATAGGCAGAGTTTCTAGGATTGTGTTTAGGAACTCATATTTGTTTTGAGGCAAAGGGGAATGTGTTTCAGCAGAGGGATCAATGGTTTCATTAAAGACAAAATGATGAGAGATGATTATTTTCTCGTTTTAAGGTCTAACACCTATATTTTATTTGGTTGATGGGTAGCTAAGAAAGAGATAAGGGGTTGAGCGAGCTGCAAGTTTATGGAGGGAGGAATGATTAATGTTTGGGAAGCATCAACACCCAAAAGTGCGAAGATGAGAATAAGTAGGTTGTTTGTTGAAGAGAGTAGTGTATGGAATTTTGTTTGGTATGGAGGAAGAGTGAAGGATATTTAGGAGATGGACTCCAATATGAAGAGCTTCCAGACAATAGTTTGGTGGTAGGAAACAACAACGTATGTATGGTGTTGTTGATTTTTCGGATCATTCTCTTGGGCCGATCGTTCTGTTGAGAAGTATGAGGACACAAAAATCGAACAACGATGCCATTCGAAGAGAAATGGCTAAAGAATTGAGAATTGTTGTACTCTCCCCCCAAAAGATTATTGCATTGAAAAGATTGAATCAATGTTTTGAACAACATTTGAACAAAAGTAGTAATGTGAGTGACCTTTGAGAAACTTCCGATTTTCGCCTCGATGGATAACCTATAAGGAATGAGACTAGTGATTTTTGAAAGATAACATAATATCGAATACTAGTTATACTCGGAATCGGTGATGTCCAAACATCCGAGTGCACCAATTCAAAAAGAGAAGAAATAATGTTTATTAAATTCATAGAAATGAAGTTTCATAGAAGTGATGTTTCTTGTGTTTACCTATTTGACAAGCTTCACGACAAATAGGAAGTTGTCCTTTATTTAAAAAAAATAGATTGAGACGGAATTAAAGAATGGGGATAGTAGTTATTGACGTGCCCAAGTCTTGTATGGTTGAGTGAAGGAGATGCAACAACGAGAGCAGTGGGAGTGTTTGCCGGTTTTATTGACTTAGACATATGACGTAGTAAAGATCCCCTGCACTTGACACTGAACATAATCTTTTTGGTGCTAAGATCCTTTATTGAAAAATCAAAAGGTCGAATTTGACTGAACACCAATTATCTTTAGTAAATCTACACACATAGGTATGGTTTTTTTATTATATTAGGAGCAACAAGAACATTTTTAATGGAAGAGCATGAGTGGAAGAAGGAAGAGAAGTTGAACCAAAAAGATGTGATTGGAATTTTGGAGCCGTCACCTACAATGTCAGAGTTTTCTTGTGTAGTTATTAAGAACATAGTTTAATATACCTGACGATGATGCTAGATGAGCAGTCCTCCAAAATCCATATACAAGTTTGCAACTCCTAGGTTGGCAATCGTCATGGTATTAAAAGACTGAGCAATACCAGTAGTTGGCTGATATTGAGCTTCAGCAACATTCGCCTGAGCTGGTCTTGAAGTAGGAGAGCCAAGAATTCCTATTCTAGTGGGTGAGTCCATGGAGTCGGGTATCCATGCCACTGTGTCATAACCCCCGGAAAGTAGGGTAGAGGCCACTCTTGAGTCCAATTTTGGTTCGTCCAGTTGGTACTGTTGTTCCATGTATGGTTTTGATTGTTTTTGATGTGCCCAAGTCTTTTATGCTAGAGTGAAGGAGCTGTGACAGCAAGAGTAGTGGGAGTGTTCGCCGGTTTATTGAGGTGCATGTGACAGAGTAAAAATCCTCTACATTGTCACTGCGAAGCAGAATCTTCTTAGTGCTGAGATACTTTATCGAAAACCAAAAGGGTCGATGAAGAAGAAATAAAGTTTGGAAAGAGATTGAGAAAAAAAAAACGACGAAAAAGAGACGATTAGGTGTCAAGCTTGACCTTGTAGCTCTTATACTATGAAATTACTTATATTTCCCTTGACTTTACAACCTCACTAGACAAACAATATATATCTAAAGAATTTCTTTTGAGAAAAGATGTGTTTACCACTTGTTGAACCAAGTCCCCTGATATTAATAATATATAATGGACCACTTGTGGTAGGGAAGAAATGTTATACCTTATATATATAGAGTTTGTTTATCAATTGCACATACTCATGATCTGTTCTATTATGTCAAAGAATATAGGAGATAGTTTAGGCATATTCTTTCAGTATTCACCCGTTACAATCCTATTGTCTAATCAACCAAAATAAGAATTACTTGTAAAAATCAGAATAAGCTTCTTCTTTCAGTAAGTTGTTCCCCTCGAATAACTTCTCTATGTTTTGTTTTCTACCTTTAAGATCATATGTTGGTTTCAAATCTCTTTGCTTTTTTTTCTGTGATTTTCTTGTATTTACCCAGTTGCAATCTTCTTGTGTAACCATGCTTCAGCGTTGTACGGTTTGCTTGCAGGGTTTCAAAGATTCAAAGTCTGCAAAAGCAGAAGTTGAAGGAGATCAAAAGTCTTAAATACATTGGGAGGATAATGTTTGCATTTGTTTTGATGTTTATACTTGGTGGCCTCTTCACAATAGCTCTTGAGAATCTTCCTAAACTAAATAGTGCTCTTTAACAATCTTTCCATGTAATTAAAAAAACAATCCTTCCATTCTATGTAACAATTTACACTTTCTGCCCACATACATTTTGGGATGTAACAGTAGTTAATATACTGTTATTTTATTTTATTCGCAATTTAGTGGACCTTAAAAAAAAATTACATTATCGAGCAGTTTTCTAATTTAAAATTACACAATAAAATAGCTTACGTTCCTAGGGTAGTTTGTTTTAGCTAAACTAATTTTCTAGTTATAAACTAACTAAAAGAACTTGTAACTAAGTGATATCACCAAACTAATTTCGTAGCATCTGATTTCTACGGATTTAATCACATCTATTCATAGCAAACAAAATAAAGTGGGTCTAGTGTATCTTTCTTCTTCGTTTTTTCTCCTCTTTGAGTTTTTTTTTTATTTCTTTTTCAAAAGTGAATGATGTTTTTAGAATTTTTTTTATAAGAGAACATGTATTTAATCAGTATCTTTATTATTTAATCTATCTTTGGAGATATGTCAAGCTATATTTTTTTTATGGTGGTATAATCGTGATGTATACGACGACGACAACATCGTGATGGATTCAAGCTTCAACCATGGCGTTTATGTCTTCTTGTGTCGCCGTACTCTGTTCTTGCTTCAAAACCGCAGGTGAGCCTCAACCAAACTCGATCTCTAGGCTGCCATATTCATCTTCCTCGTGGGGTCACACGTCGATTTGAATATGGCCTGTCACATTCTCATTGTGTCTCAATCTTCTGTGTTGTGTCTCAGCTCTTCTTTTCCTTGCCTTGATTCATCATCGCCGTAACCTTCGTTCCTCTTTAGTGTGCCCTCCAACTGACACAAAAAGCTTAATAGCAACAATGACTAACTTTGGCATTTTTACACATCCAATTCTTCAAATTTTGTCTCATTTCAGTATTGACCCCAATATTCTTTAAGCGTGCATATTGCTCTTTAATTTCACATCCACACTTCTAAATTTACATTTTGGCCCTTGTGATATACAAATAAATAAACAAATGCAATATATACACCTAAATGATTAAATGAAACTAAAACAAGATATTCAAAATCATTAAAATCATAAAATATCATAGAGTTTTGAATCACTTACTTTTCACATGAATCCAAAATGAATCACTCGTGGTTTATGCTAAACGATTTTAGTTGCTATTAGACAATATTGACCATTCTAATATTCAAACCACTTAATGTATGCTAAAACCTATTTGGTGTACAACTGACCGGTATACATGTGAGTTTTTTGTAAATCGTGTGCATGTGGACAATAAAATGTGTACACATTGATAATTTTGATCATATAAATATTAAAATTGCAAATGTATGTAAAAATATTTACCGGGTATACATGTGAATCATTGTACAAGTGAATTAGTGCATGTGAATCATTTGTACATGTTAATACTGATTGTTTTTGTTTTGGATTAATTAGAGATTTCAAAATTTTGCCTTAAAATTATTATTTTGAACTATTTTAGCTATAAATTTGTTATATTGAGTAACACAATTAGCGGAAATTCAGTTTAAATCATTTTGGGATTGCTTTTAGTAGAGTAACATCATAAGATATTAAATAACATAATTAGCGGAAATTTATAATTTCTTTACTTTCGTTCCAACACCCTCAATCCACTACATGTGTACACACTCACCATAAAAATTGATGTATTATTCATTTCTCATCTAAAATTACTATTCTTTTGATTTACATACGTATACACATGTACAACTTAGATAGTGTACACAACCAAATCATACATACCAGGGGAACACCACTTCTTAAGATGTTTTTTTTAATGTACACATGTACACCACCATATTATCATACACATCTATGCTATTACTATATCAATACACACATAACAATGTGCCAAGCAAGCCACTATGCTAACGCACACGACCACACGTCTCCACATGGATACCCAAGTTACATACAAGCTAAATGAGTTTAATCATATATAGATAGACTGTTATATGTTAGAAAAGTGTCATTTTCCGTATAATGCAAACTGAATTGAGTTTTGCGTTATGTTTCTCACATGTTGATCTTCATTTGGTTTAATGTTCCTTTTGAGATTTTTGCTTATTCATTGAGTTGAAATTTTGCAGCAAAAACGTATCAATGGTCACTCAATTTGAGTGAAATGTATGGGCTGCTACTGAGTTTTGTACGTTCCTGAGAACGGCTATAACAATTTTTGATGTGCAGCTGACACGATTCGTGTATATGTGTACACCGACGCAAAAATACATAATGTGTACATGTGTACACTATAAATATATTGTACACAAAATCGTTTTGTACACATGTAACATAGACAAGGTAAATAAAAAAATCAATGATTATGTTATCCACAAAACAACATCCACGGCCAGGTTTCTTTTTTCCTAACTAACGCCGACTTATTGTACTGCTTGTACACATATTTAAACAAGCAATTATCTAACTTTAACCAAAAAATCAAAAAACTAACATAAAGTAAGTCCAATTGTAAGACTTTGCTTTGAATCCTCCGGCTATGCTAACAGTCCGTAGCAAAGGCCTTTCAAGCAATAGCTCATTCAACCTCTTCCGTAACCGCTTGCTCTGAAACAATCAGTTTACTGCTTTTGGATTTACTTCAGCAGAAAAATATCTGAACAAAACATACAAAGAGCAAGCCAATAACAGCTCACCATCCGACTTTCTCCCTATCCAGGTCATTTACATCTAACGTCGTCACTTCACCAGAAACTCCTGTGTAGGTCGAAAAACTGGGTTTCGCTGCCGTCGTTGGTAGTTCTTCCACTCTTTTCCTCGCCGTCGCCATCCATCGATTTTTTGCCTTTTTCTTTTGCCGTGTCTCAACAAACCTACTTGGGCCAGAAAATCGCAAAACTTTCTTTCAGCTTGAATTCAGCCGCCTTAACTCGTCCTCCCTTGTCGTCTCTTATGGGTTTTCTCTCCATCGTAAAAAGTTACGGAAAGTTTAAATAAAAAACGAATAAAATTTTACATATTCAACGATTTACAAGATAATTATAATTCTAATTAAATCTCACGCTCAGGTCAACCATTATTGTCTCTTTTTTGCGAATTTTCAAAATGATAATCAAATGAAAACCCTACCGTAACCAAAAAAATTCTAACTAAAACTCAAACTACACTGTTACGCGCTTTTTGGAGGTCAATTTTAGAGTCTTTTCACACAAAAACTACCCAGTAGCACTAACTGCCTTAAGTGTTTAATAAAACTTGTAAACTGCCTCTCAGTGTACATGATCAAACCGTAAACCCGTGAAGAGTCCAATGTGTTTTTGGGAAATGTTGCTTAACTTGTGAATAATGGCCGTTTGTTGGAAGTTTAAACAATGATAATTCTGCCCTGGTGGTTAAGTTCTTTTTGTTAATTTCAATATTATTACGCGAGCATGGTTGAAAATCTAATTTTTATGAGCGCGAAAATGCTTTCTCAAATTGTGTTTTAATCACTATGTTTTAACAATCACAATCGTACAAGCATTGAGCTCCGTTTATTGGGAAGTTTGCAAGTTATTAGGTCACATGAAGTTTTGTGTTATGTCTTTGTATATGGTGTCACAAGAATGCATATATGGATAACATGGGGTATATACGATTAGATACAGCAATGTATATGAACAAGCAGTGAAATAGTAACACCTAATATGTCATTAATCCGATGCCTTGATTTCAAACTCTTTGAGAACAGATTAAAAAAAACAAGGCCTAATTTTGCGTAAGAAGAAAGTCCCGAAATTTAAGACTCCGTGGGTTTCGCAAGAAGCATCTCGAAAGTTTTCAAAATCTATGGTTGATGTCTCACTCGAACTCTAACCTGACTTTCTCGTCCGAGAACGCAATGTGGGAAGGAAAGAATGATTTCTTTTACCAGATAAATTCAAATAGTTAAGCGAACAATAGCCAAGAACAAAGACAAGCCAAGATCATACAGGGTTCGCCCAAGTCAAAAATGGTAAGGAGTAGCAATGAAATACATTCATTTTATGATACGCCTCCAGCGATCACCGCATTTGTTGCATTGTTGTACCTAGAGTTTTTTTGGCTGTATCCATTATACCATGGACAATAATCTATCATCAGTCAACATTTCTTAACTTTCATCCAGAGCTTGAACATATCCACACATAATGTCGCATTGTTTTTATTGAGGATCCATTTGTGAAATTGAAACTACTCTGCCTAGGCAAAAACAAGTAAGGGAGTTGTTAATAAGGAGCTAGCTACAGCTCCTTGCGGGGGGGTTCCCGTGCTTAGTAAATAACTTGAGGCAATTGCGGCAACCACTTCCTTGAAACTCATACCTACTAACAAACTGTTTCTTATTAAGGAGTTTAGCCTGCATTTCCAATGTGGGAGGTAGAAAAAAATAAAGAAGCATATGCATCTTGGTATTAATCAAAAATCAGTTCAATAAGTATAACCCATAAGAGATACCTATTAAGTAAAAACTTTTCTAAACTATGATAAACTTAAGAGAAATATCATTTTTTTGTCACTTACATAGAGAATTCCATTTCATAAGAATATTAACAAATAAAGAAAACATATGGAATAAAAAAAAAGACCAAAAAGAATACGAAATCCCATTTCTTCAAAGATGTGCAACCTCATGTATTCCAGCTAAGAAAAAAATTTGCCCCTCAAATTTGGTTGAACCTCAGACTCAGAAATGGAATAAGGAGATTAACATTGAAAACATCATCAACTTTCATGTTGGACAGGTAAACACAGGTAGCGATAGAAAATTGTGTAATAATGACTTACTGAAACAATCTCCATGGTTCAATTTTGTGTGGTATTTCAAATTAATTATATACATCCGACAGGGAACCGCTCTTAGTCGCACACTCGCCCGCACCACTTATCGAGAAGATCAAACATGTAGCTCACGAGCAACGTCGCACATCCACTGGACTTGTCTATGTGTGTCTTGCTATCAGACACGACCTATGTTATCATCACAGACTGTCTTGATGGATGTTCACGAAGGCATCCACCAAATCACACAAATCGGTTCCATGAAAACCCGATATATCTGTGGATGCTTTATAGATGGTTCATGAGGTCGTTAAATGAAACAATGGCAAACACAACAGAAAGCGGAATAACCAAGCAATGTCGGCTGCGATTTAAGTGTTAAGTGTGGTTGTGCTGAACATTCTCAGCTTGCGGCATAAACAACCGAGTCGTCCAGAATTGTGATATTAGGTTCTCTATTTGTAACCTGGTTTGGCCATGTTACGTTTGGGGATGGTAAGCCGAGCTCTACTGATCGAGTAGACGGTTGCAGTGAGGCAAGACTGTGGGTAGTTTAGTAAGATCTCGCGTACAGTCCTGCATGTTTTGTGTTTGCACTCGTCAATCCTCTGTACATGGTACGAACTCAAGCGCATTTTAGAGAATTGCAGAGTGCGACAATGAGCGCATTAATGAAGTCATGGGCACTCTTGTGTGTATGCGGTAACTTTCGTCAATGAACGAGAGGTCGAGCTTGAAGTCCAAGTCGCGAAGGTCTGGAGTTGAAGTCAACAAGGAAAATAATACGTACAATGATGGCATGTAATCTTGTTGCTCGTTGAGAAATGTTTGCAGTGCGCTAACATACGCTGCTGTACAGTGTCACATCATCTGCGAAAGAGGGACATAAAAAAGAAGCTGCAGACATCTTTCAAACGCGCAAAAGTCATGTGCAACTCGTTCAACATGCCCCTTCTTCATGTAAGATGCTGTTCGTATTGCTGCAGTCGATGCTGACATCCATGCTGAGGTGAGGAGGTGAATATCGATGGTTCGTGGTTAGTAGACTATTTCGGGTAACATTCAGATGGATCACCTGGGCGAGTTTCTTAAAACTATAGGCTGATATATTAATAAAAAACTAATCAGGCTGAGTCTTGCCCTATATAGCATGCAACTGCAGCTGATTGCAGTCAAAAAGGTAAATGAACGGATAATGACGCTCTGCTTGAAAGCACATAACCTAGAAACTTATAGCTCTCATCTCTCTGCTATCCTCTTCAATCGGTTCTTCTGCATCCCCTCTCTCTCTTCTTTCCTTATGTGTCGGTGCGTCTATTCTCTATCCGACGAGCTGCTCTTTTTAACGGCGACCTTTGTCTCTCGTAAGCGATCCTATATCTCTCTCTCTACTCTGGAGCGTCTCTGCTCTCATCTCGACGACTTCTATGTCGTTTCTCTGTCTCAGGCTCTTTCTCTCTCTCGCGGCGACGTCTCTATCAAGCTCTCTCATCTCCGCGACCTCTTGCTACCTCAGGCTCTCTCTCGTCCGCAGTGACGCTTATCTCTCTGGTGACTGCGTTCTCTCTTGAAGTCAGAGATCAAAATGTTGTGGGTTTGGTGTTTTGTCTTTGGAATGCTTTATATCGTTTTAATCTCTTAAGTAGAGCCTAGGGTGGATCGCTGTAAAATTGGTTTGTGGAGGTTTTTTAGTCTTTGGATCAATTTCTGTCATAGAGTCTGTATGCTCTGCTAGTTTATAGTATTGGGATCGTTAGATAAAAGCGAGCTGTGAATTTTGTGTGGTTGTGGTTGTCTTCTAAAAGCTATGATGCTTAGCTGAAACGCAGATTCTCCTACTTGGTTCTGTAATGGGAGATCTCTAGTTTAGAGGATCGATGTCTGTTGAGAAAAGATGTCAGCTTTAAGTGTAAGGATTATCTTGTTTTCTAACCTTGAAGCAAGATTCTCGTAACTTGAGATTCTAGAGGTTACTTGTTTTGATAACTGGTAATGGTTAGCATTTGCATGTTAGCATCTGCGTTTGAGTATGATTCAATCTCAATCGTTTATAACCGTTGAAAAGTATGTATGTGTAAGTTTTATGCAACTGTTAGTGTGTTGTGACAACACAAGCTCCAGATTTGTTTGAAGTTGGGTTTTTGTTTTATGCATATAGCTTGTTCGAGGTTTTTGAGTAGTAGAGTGCGATATCTCGATCACATGCGAACAGCAGTTTGGCTTGCAATCTCTTTTCCTGTGTTTTCACATCTCGAGATTTTGCTATGGTTAGAGTCTTCATCATAAGGCATGTTGTTGCTTGCATATCTCTGTTTAATTCGTTTTAACATTCATGCGGCAGGTGCAGTGAGAAGAAGCTGAGACATGACATCCCTGAAGCATTTAGTGACATCCATCGCCTGAAAATGTATGTATCTTTGCTCTTCTGCTAACTGCTCATGGTTGATCTCTTGTTTTTTTCTAAATGCTTTTCATTATTGTATTGAATCTTCAAATAAGAATATTAGCAGTGGAGTGTACGCTTCTTCGTTCACTACTAGGCTTGAGTTGAGAAATCTGAAAGGAACATAAGAAGAACAGATGGATTAACTTGAGTTGCCAGAGAGACAGGCCATAATGTGTCGGATGTGGAAGTCAAGTGAGACATTATGGCGATAAGACTTTCCATGGAGAAAATTTGGGATCCAGCTGACAATACTTGCAAGAAGCAGTATGAGTCTTTTAAGAAGTTGACCTTTCGTACAACTAGAAAGCATGACTTGGTTTTGAGTCCAAGCTGCATTGCATGCAATCATGGATGAAGACGTGGTGAGAATGAGCGATGTAAGTGTAGCAGAGTTCTATCAGTCCTCTTGAGACTTTACTGGTGTCAGGTTTTGATAGCATTTTTGGAATATAATGATGTGATGATGATTCTCTGTTTACTTTTGATCCCTCTGTTTATTTTTGTGTCTCTGTTATGTTCAAGAAAGGTGTAGCTTAGTTTCATTGATAGACTTCTATAAGAATGTGTGGCTTAGGTTTTGTTGATAGTTATGTCCTGGTTATGAAAGAATAAACTGATATGAAAATTAAACCTGAAGCTCATTAATTAATTTTTTTATTTCCTTATTACAGTTTTAATTGCATTATGTAGGCAATAAATGTTGTCACTTGAATTTTGTTCTTCTTGTTTCAAGGTGTAGCCTGTGCTAGAAAATTAAAGACAAGCCGATACAAAACATGGATTTGATGGAAGAAGGTATTTGGGAACCAGTTTATATTAGTTGGAGGTGAAGGTTGAACCGCTTCAAGTCAGGTGAAGATGTTTTAGACACAAAGGCCACTCAGATCATGATGATGATAATTGTTTGGTGAAGACGTGCTGAGTCAAGGTGCAGTGGTCCCTACTCAAGAAATTAATGTTGCATCTGAAATCAAGCGAATGTTCGGACTCACATAATGTTGGCCCTCTCTCTAGATCGTAGGTTTTATAGGAAAAGATCAATGATTGTACATAGCCATGACAAGCTGTGGCCTGATGTGATTTAGGGAGACGTGTTGAGCTCTCGAGACAGATTCTTTCCACAAGGAATATCTAATAGAGAACTATCTGGAGTTTAGTTTGTAGTCAATCTGCAAGCCTATGGAGGTTTACATCCTTGCCTGCTATAAGGATGTGATCTCCTCTATACAAAGCCGTTATTAACGCTCTTCAAGGCGATCCCTGAGCTAATCGTCAACTTTCTTGTTTTAATGGAAGATGATCGACGAATATGGTTCTCTACTTGGAGTATGACACTGGTGAAAAGCAAAGATGCATGAGGATATTTTTATGTTTATGTCTTTGTTTTAGTCTAGTTGCACCTCTAAGAATGAACCATGTTTGAATCATGTTTAACCTATGACTTTTTCAGCTATATAAATTGTATCGTTTATTCTTTATTTTTGAAATAGAAATGCAACTCTAGTGGATAAGCAGGTCTTACACTTCTAGTCTGTCTCCAAGATACACTTGAACAATAGGTATGTGGTTATAAGAGCTTCGCACTCGATTACTTGATTTAATGTATCTGGTTACTTGATTTTAATGTAACTGGTTATATCATGCTTTACGTTGGTTTTCAGGACACTTTAGGTTCTTATTGAAGATGAGGACGTGGATTTGATACTAGATGAGGAGAACACATGTGTTACTCTTATAGAAAAATGTACGGAGGGACATATAGCTAATGCTGACAAACAATTAGTGGAGGACAAACCGAGGTGGAAGTTTGGGTCAATGTGAAATGTTTTTCTTGAACAAATCTGAGGTACAATGCTATGATATTCTTTGCATGAACCAATGCAACGTTTAAGAGTTTATGTACGATACTATCAGAGAAATACCAGCGCTAGTAGCGGTCTTACCACTGTTTTACCTAGAGGAGAGTGTTGAAATGTTCTTAGAGATGGTTGGAAAGATTCTAAACGTGTACGGGCTTTAAAGCGAGAGATGCCCAGCATTTCACTTGAACCATAGTGAAAAGGAAACTAGATGAGGTTTTAAGTGCCTTTGTTGAAACTCGCAGCAAGACCTTGTGAACTTGCAAGGGATGAGTTTGGGCAAGTTGAATAGTCCAATTTCGTAGATGCTCCGCAATATTACGCCTTTTTTTAAGGATGGCATAGGTGCCCCTAGATGAAAATCATATGCCGGTACGGTCCTGTCTTCTGGAATGTTGAACAATTCAGAGGTAGAGAAAAGTGGAAGCAACTATGAATGTATTAGCTATATGTAATTTCAGTATGAAATTTCATATATGCTTATGTTTGGAGTTCCTGGGAGAGCACTGATACACAAGTGTTAAACTATTTTGCTAACTGAAGAATCCTTCTTTTCCTCAATCCTCCAATTGGGCAAGTATTATTTAGTAACTCTGGATATCCAACTAAAACTGGTTTACTTAAGACTCACCGTCAGAACTAGAGATCAACCTCTTGATCAGTTGTTAGAGTGAGGGCCCGCACCGGCGAAACTACCAGAGAGCTTATTCAACGAGAAGCACTTCTGGTTTGCATTCAGATAACCTTGAGAGAAATTTGGAATATCGAAGGCTACGTGGACCGGATTCTTGATCGGCACAGCACCCTAAGTAGATCGAGCTGAAGAATGGCGTGAAGATGGTGACAAGCAACAATGAACTCTCCACAATTTATAGTCGCAGAGATTCAAACCGTAGGGATTTTGATTTGCACATGTGGAAAGGTGTGGAAGGTATGACATCACGAAGATGAGTGACTGGAAAATGAATGAGCATGTTGCATAGCATACCAGTTACACAAGATAGCAGTCATGGAAGCTATGCGAGAGATTCAAGTTACTGAAGGACGATGGCAGAGCAAGACGTCGACTT
>CAJHQQ010003996.1:0-34519 GCA_905132885.1 Moricandia moricandioides | reverse complement strand
CACTTTTAACGCGAAGTGACTCCAGTTTACCCTGTTTGGAGATTTGGCATTTTCTTCTTGATTCTAATCAAACCAGAATGAATCAAGATGTAAGAAGCTTGATTTGGACTCATAAATCAGTTAGATAATCATCCTGGAAGTTGTAATCAATATCATAGGAGTTAATGATGAAGATGTTATTCCACTTTTAACAAGTGAATTCCAGTTTATCATGTTTAGGAGATTGGCAATTTCTTCTTGATTCTAATGAAACCCAAGAAATGATCAAGATGTAAGGAATCTTGATTTGGACTCATCAAATCAGTGTAGAATATCCTTGAAGTTGAATCATAATTCATTGGAGCTTATGAAGAAGATGTTATCCCACTTATACCGAAGGGATTCCATTTTGCCCATGTTTGGAGACTTTGACAATTTATTCTTGGGGGGAAAAATTACAAATAAAACCAGAAATGAATCACGATGCTAGCAAGGGCTTGATTTGGACTCATAAATCAGTGTAGAACCACCTGAAGTTGAAGCAAGATCATTAGGAGTTATGAATGAAGAAGTTATCCCACTTTTAACCGAAGTGATTCCAAGTTTACCCCTGTTTGGAGATTTGACTAATGATTTCTTAGATACTAATTAAACACCAGAATGAATCACGATGTAAGAAGGCTTGATTTGGGACTCATTAATCAGTGTTAAGAATCACCCTTGAAGTTGAATCAATATCATGGAAGTTATGATGAAGAGTTATCCACTTTATAACCGAAGTGCATTCCAGTTTGTTCTGTTTGGAGATTTGACAAATTTATCTTCTTGATACTAATAAACCAGAATGAATCACCCGATGTAAGAAGCTTGATTTGGACTCATTAATGCAAGTGTAGATATCATCCTGAAGTTGAATCAATATCATTGGCGTTATGATGAAGAAGTTATCCAATTTTAACCGAATTATCCAGTTTGCCCCTGTTTGGAGATTTGGCAAATTCTTCTTGATACAATAAAACCAGGAATAAATCACAATGTAAGAAGCTTATTTGGGACTCATTAAGTCAGTGTAGAATCATCCTGGAGGTGATTCAATATCATTGGAGTTATGATGAAGAAGTTATCCCACTTTTAACCGAAGTGATTCCAGTTTGCCCTGTTTGGAGAGTTGGCAATTTCTTCTTGATACTAATAAAACAGAATGAATCACGATGTAAGAAGCTTGATTTGGACTCATAAATCAGTTATAGAATTATCCTGAAGTTGAATCAATATCATTGGAGTTATGATGAAGAAGTTATCCCACTTTTAACCGAAGTGATTCCAGTTTGCCCTGTTTGGAGATTTGGCAATTTATTCTTGATACTAATAAAACCAGAATGAATCACGATGTAAGAAGCTTGATTTGGACTCATTAATCAGTGTAGAATCACCCTGAAGTTTGAATCAAGATCATAGGAGTTATGATGAAGAAGTTATCCCACTTTTAACCGAAGTGATTCCAGTTTACCCTGTTTGGAGATTTGGCAATTTCTTCTTGATTCTAATCAAAACAGAATGAATCAAGATGTAAGAAGCTTGATTTGGACTCATAAATCAGTGTATAATCATCCTGAAGTTGATCAATATCATTGGAGTTATGATGAAGAAGTTATCCCACTTTTAACCGAAGTGATTCCAGTTTGTCCTGTTTTGGAGATTTGGCAATTTCTACTTGATACTAATAAAAACAGAATGAATCACGATGTTAAGAAGCTTGATTTGTACTCATAAATCAGTTTGGAATCACCCTGGAATTTGAATCAAGATCATAGGAGTTATGATGAAGAAGTTATCCCACTTTTAACCGAAGTGACTCCAGTTTACCTTGTTTGGAGATTTGACAATTTATTCTTAATACTAATAAAACCATAATGAATCACGATGTAGAAGCTTGATTTGGACTCATTAATCAGTGTAGAATCACCCTGTAGTTGAATCAAGATTATAGGAGTTATGATGAAGAAGTTATCCCCACTTTTAACCGAAGTGATTCCAGTTTACCCTGTTTGGAGAATTGGCAATTTCTTCTTGATACAAATAAAACCAGAATGAATCACGATGTAAGAATCTTGATCTGGACTCATAAAATCAATTTTAGAATCGCCCTGAAGTTGAATCAATATCATAGGAGTTATGATGTAGAAGTTAACCCACTTTTTAATGCGAAGTGACTCCAGTTTACCAATGTTTGGAGATTTGGTAGTTTCTTCTTGATAATGAATCAAGATGAAAGAAGCTTTATTTGGACTCATAAATCAGTGGATAATCACCCTGAAGTTAATCAATATCATTGGAGTTATGATGAAGAAGTTATCCCACTTTTAACCGAAGTGATTCCAGTTTGCCCTATTTGGAGAGTTGGAATTTCTTCTTGATACTAATAAACCAGAATGAATCACGATGTAAGAAGCTTGATTTGGACTCATAAATCAATATAGAATTATCCTGAAGTTGAATCAATATCATTGGAGTTATGATGAAGAAGTTATCCCACTTTTAACCGAAGTGATTCCAGTTTGCCCTATTTGGAGATTTGGCAATTTCTTCTTGATACTAATAAAACCAGAATGAATCACGATGTAAGAAGCTTGATTTGGACTCATAAATAAGTGTAGAACCACCCTGAAGTTGAAGCAAGATCATAGGAGTTATGATGAAGAAGTTATCCCACTTTTAACCGAAGTGACTCCAGTTTACCCTGTTTGGAGATTTGGCAATTTCTTCTTGATTCTAATCAAACCAGAATGAATCAAGATGTAAGAAGCTTTATTTGTACTCATAAGTCAGTGGATAATCACCCTGAAGTTGAATCAATATCATAGGAGTTATGATGAAGAAGTTATCCCACTTTTAACCGAAGTGACTCCAGTTTACCCTATTTGGAGATTTGGCAATTTCTTCATGATTCTAATCAAACCAGAATGAATCAAGATGAAAGAAGCTTTATTTGGACTCATAAATCAGTGGATAATCACCCTGAAGTTGAATCGATATCATTGGAGTTATGATGAAGAAGTTATCCCACTTTTAACCGAAGTGATTCCAGTTTACCCTGTTTGGAGAGTTGGCAATTTCTTCTTGATACTAATAAAACCAGAATGAATCACGATGTAAGAAGCTTGATTGGACTCATAAATCAGTATATAATTATCCTGAAGTTGAATCAATATCATAGGAGTTATGATGAAGAAGTTATCCCACTTTTAACCGAAGTGATTCCAGTTTGCCCTGTTTGGAGATTTGGCAATTTATTCTTGATACTAATAAAACCAGAATGAATCACGATGTAAGAAGCTTGATTTGGACTCATAAATCAGTGTAGAATCACCCTGAAGTTTAATCAAGATCATAGGAGTTATGATGAAGAAGTTATCCCACTTTTAACCGAAGTGACTCCAGTTTACCCTGTTTGGAGATTTGGCAATTTCTTCTTGATTCTAATCAAACCAGAATGAATCAAGATGTAAGAAGCTTTATTTGTACTCATAAATCAGTGTATAATCACCCTGAAGTTGAATCAATATCATAGGAGTTATGATGAAGAAGTTATCCCACTTTTAACCGAAGTGATTCCAGTTTACCCTGTTTGGAGATTTGGCAATTTCTTCTTGATACTAATAAAACCAGAATGAATCACGATGTAAGAAGCTTGATTTGAACTCATAATCAGTGTAGAATCACCCTGAAGTTGAATCAATATCATAGGAGTTATGATGAAGAAGTTATCCCACTTTTAACCGAAGTGATTCCAGTTTACCCTGTTTGGAGATTTGGCAATTTCTTCTTGATACTAATAAAACCAGAATGAATCACGATGTAAGAAGCTTGATTTGGACTCATAAATCAGTGTAGAATCACCCTGAAGTTGAATCAAGATCATAGGAGTTATGATGAAGAAGTTATCCCACTTTTAACCGAAGTGATTCCAGTTTACCCTGTTTGGAGATTTGGCAATTTCTTCTTGATACTAATAAAACCAGAATGAATCACGATGTAAGAAGCTTGATTTGGACTCATAAATCAGTGTAGAATCACCCTGAAGTTGAATCAATATCATAGGAGTTATGATGAAGAAGTTATCCCACTTTTAACCGAAGTGACTCCAGTTTACCCTGTTTGGAGATTTGGCAATTTCTTCTTGATTCTAATCAAACCAGAATGAATCAAGATGTAAGAAGCTTTATTTGGACTCATAAATCAGTGGATAATCACCTGAAGTTGAATCAATATCATTGGAGTTATGATGAAGAAGTTATCCCACTTTTAACCGAAGTGATTCCAGTTTGCCCTGTTTGGAGAGTTGGCAATTTCTTCTTGATACTAATAAAACCAGAATGAATCACGATGTAAGAAGCTTGATTTGGACTCATAAATCAGTATAGAATTATCCTGAAGTTGAATCAATATCATTGGAGTTATGATGAAGAAGTTATCCCACTTTTAACCGAAGTGATTCCAGTTTGCCCTGTTTGGAGATTTGGCAATTTCTTCTTGATACTAATAAAACCAGAATGAATCACGATGTAAGAAGCTTGATTTGGACTCATAAATCAGTGTAGAATCACCCTGAAGTTGAATCAATATCATAGGAGTTATGATGAAGAAGTTATCCCACTTTTAACCGAAGTGATTCCAGTTTACCCTGTTTGGAGATTTGGCAATTTCTTCTTGATACTAATCAAACCAGAATGAATCACGATGTAAGAAGCTTTATTTGGACTCATAATCAGTGGATAATCACCCTGAAGTTGAATCAATATCATAGGAGTTATGATGAAGAAGTTATCCCACTTTTAACCGAAGTGACTCCAGTTTACCCTGTTTGGAGATTTGGCAATTTCTTCTTGATTCTAATCAAACCAGAATGAATCAAGATGAAAGAAGCTTTATTTGGACTCATAAATCAGTGGATAATCACCCTGAAGTTGAATCGATATCATTGGAGTTATGATGAAGAAGTTATCCTACTTTTAACCGAAGTGATTCCAGTTTGCCCTGTTTGGAGATTTGGCAATTTATTTTTGATACTAATAAAACCAGAATGAATCACGATGTAGGAAGCTTGATTTGGACTCATTAATCAGTGTAGAATCACCGTGTAGTTGAATCAAGATCATAGGAGTTATGATGAAGAAGTTATCCCACTTTTAACCGAAGTGATTCCAGTTTACCCTGTTTGGAGAATTGGCAATTTCTTCTTGATAAAAATAAAACCAGAATGAATCACGATGTAAGAATCTTGATTTGGACTCATAAATCATTTTAGAATCGCCTGAAGTTGAATCAATATCATAGGAGTTATGATGAAGAAGTTAACCCACTTTTATGCGAAGTGACTCCAGTTTACCATGTTTGGAGATTTGGTAGTTTCTTCTTCATTCTAATCAAACCAGAATGAATCAAGATGTAAGTAGCTTAATTTGGACTCATAAATCAGTTTATAATCATCCTGAAGTTGAATCAATATCATTGGAGTTATGATGAGAAGTTATCCTACTTTTAACTGAAGTGATTCTAGTTTGCCCTGTTTGGAGAGTTGGCAATTTCTTCTTGATACTAATAAAACTCGAATGAATCACGATGTTAGAAGCTTGATTTGGAATCATAAATCAGCTTAGAATCACCCTGAATTTGAATCAAGATCATAGGAGTTATGATGAAGAAGTTATCCCACTTTTAACCGAAGTGACTCCAGTTTACCCTGTTTGGAGATTTGGCAATTTCTTCTTGATTCTAATCAAACCAGAATGAATCAAGGTGTAAGAAGATTTACTTGGACTCATAAATCAGTGGATAATCACCCTGAAGTTGAATCAATATCATTGGAGTTATGATGAAGAAGTTATCCCACTTTTAACCGAAGTGATTCCAGCATACCCTGTTTGGAGATTTGACAATTTATTCTTAATACTAATAAAACCAGAATGAATCACGATGTAGGAAGCTTGATTTGGACTCATTAATCTGTGTAGAATCACCCTGTATTTGAATCAAGATCATAGGAGTTATGATGAAGAAGTTATTCCACTTTTAACCGAAGTGATTCCAGTTTATCCTGTTTGGAGAATTGGCAATTTCTTCTTGATACAAATAAAACCAGAATGAATCACGATGTAAGAAGCTTTATTTGGACTCATAAATCAGTATATAATTATCCTGAAGTTGAATCAATATCATTGGAGTTATGATGAAGAAGTTATCCCACTTTTAACCGAAGTGACTCCAGTTTACCCTGTTTGGAGATTTGGCAATTTCTTCATGATTCTAATCAAACCAGAATGAATCGAGATGAAAGATGCTTTATTTGGACTCATAAATCAGTGGATAATCACCCTGAAGTTGAATCGATATCATTGGAGTTATGATGAAGAAGTTATCCCACTTTTAACCGAAGTGATTCCAGTTTGCCCTGTTTGGAGAGTTGGCAATTTCTTCTTGATACTAATAAAACCAGAATGAATCACGATGTAAGAAGCTTGATTTGGACTCATAAATCAGTATAGAATTATCCTGAAGTTGAATCAATATCATTGGAGTTATGATGAAGAAGTTATCCCACTTTTAACCGAAGTGATTCCAGTTTGTCCTGTTTGGAGATTTGGCAATTTATTCTTGATACTAATAAAACCAGAATGAATCACGATGTAAGAATCTTGATTTGGACTCATTAATCAGTGTAGAATCACCTTGAAGTTTAATCAAGATCATAGGAGTTATGATGAAGAAGTTATCCCACTTTTAACCGAAGTGATTCCAGTATACCTGTTTTGAGATTTAGCAATTTCTTCTTGATTCTAATCAAACCAGAATGAAACAAGATGTAAGAAGCTTTATTTGGACTCATAAATCAGTGTATAATCATCCTGAAGTTGAATCAATATCATTGGAGTTATGATGAAGAAGTTATCCTACTTTTAACCGAAGTGATTCCAGTTTGTCCTGTTTGGAGAGTTGGCAATTTCTTCTTGATACTAATAAAAACAGAATGAATCACGATGTTAGAAGCTTGATTTGGACTCATAAATCAGTTTAGAATCACCCTGAATTTGAATCAAGATCATAGGAGTTATGATGAAGAAGTTATCCCACTTTTAACCGAAGTGACTCCAGTTTACCTTGTTTGGAGATTTGACAATTTATTCTTAATACTAATAAAACCATAATGAATCACGATGTAGGAAGCTTGATTTGGACTCATTAATCAGTGTAGAATCACCCTGTAGTTGAATCAAGATTATAGGAGTTATGATGAAGAAGTTATCCCACTTTTAACCGAAGTGATTCCAGTTTACCCTGTTTGGAGAATTGGCAATTTCTTCTTGATACAAATAAAACCAGAATGAATCACGATGTAAGAATCTTGATCTGGACTCATAAATCATTTTAGAATCGCCCTGAAGTTGAATCAATATCATAGGAGTTATGATGTAGAAGTTAACCCACTTTTATGCGAAGTGACTCCAGTTTACCAAGTTTGGAGATTTGGTAGTTTCTTCTTGATAATGAATCAAGATGAAAGAAGCTTTATTTGGACTCATAAATCAGTGGATAATCACCCTGAAGGTTAATCAATATCATTGGAGTTATGATGAAGAAGTTATCCCACTTTTAACCGAAGTGATTCCAGTTTGCCCTATTTGGAGAGTTGGCAATTTCTTCTTGATACTAATAAAACCAGAATGAATCACGATGTAAGAAGCTTGATTTGGACTCATAAATCAATATATAATTATCCTGAAGTTGAATCAATATCATTGGAGTTATGATGAAGAAGTTATCCCACTTTTAACCGAAGTGATTCCAATTTGCCCTATTTGGAGATTTGGCAATTTCTTCTTGATACTAATAAAACCAGAATGAATCACGATGTAAGAAGCTTGATTTGGACTCATAAATAAGTGTATAACCACCCTGAAGTTGAAGCAAGATCATAGGAGTTATGATGAAGAAGTTATCCCACTTTTAACCGAAGTGACTCCAGTTTACCCTGTTTGGAGATTTGGCAATTTCTCTTGATTCTAATCAAACCAGAATGAATCAAGATGTAAGAAGCTTTATTTGTACTCATAAGTCAGTGGATAATCACCCTGAAGTTGAATCAATATCATAGGAGTTATGATGAAGAAGTTATCCCACTTTTAACCGAAGTGACTCCAGTTTACCCTATTTGGAGATTTGGCAATTTCTTCATGATTATGATCAAACCAGAATGAATCAAGATGAAAGATTCTTTATTTGGACACATAAATCAGTGGATAATCACCCTGAAGTTGAATCGATATCATTGGAGTTATGATGAAGAAGTTATCCCACTTTTAACCGAAGTGATTCCAGTTTGCCCTGTTTGGAGAGTTGACAATTTCTTCTTGATACTAATAAAACCAGAATGAATCACGATGTAAGAAGCTTGATTTGGACTCATAAATCAGTGTATAATTATCCTGAAGTTGAATCAATATCATAGGAGTTTTGATGAAGAAGTTATCCCACTTTTAACCGAAGTGATTCTAGTTTGTCCTGTTTGGAGATTTGGCAATTTCTTCTTGATACTAATAAAACCAGAATGAATCACCATGTAAGAAGCTTTATTTGGACTCATAAATCAGTGTAGAACCACCCTGAAGTTTAATCAAGATCATAGGAGTTATGATGAAGAAGTTATCCCACTTTCAACCGAAGTGACTCCAGTTTACCCTGTTTGGAGATTTGACAATTTCTTCTTGATTCTAATCAAACCAGAATGAATCAAGATGTAAGAAGCTTTATTTGTACTCACAAATCAGTGTATGATCACCCTGAAGTTGAATCAAGATCATAGGAGTTATGATGAAGAAGTTATCCCACTTTTAACCGAAGTGATTCCAGTTTACCCTGTTTTGGAGAATTGGCAATTTCTTCTTGATACATATAAAACCAGAATGAATCACGATGTAAGAATCTTGATTTGGACTCATAAATCATTTTAGAATCGCCCTGAAGTTGAATCAATATCATAGGAGTTATGATGAAGAAGTTAACCCACTTTTATGCGAAGTGACTCTAGTTTACCATGTTTGGAGATTTGGTAGTTTCTTCTTGATAATGAATCAAGATGAAAGAAGCTTTATTTGGACTCATAAATCAGTGGATAATCACCCTGAAGGTTAATCAATATCATTGGAGTTATGATGAAGAAGTTATCCCACTTTTAACCGAAGTGATTCCAGTTTGCCCTATTTGGAGAGTTGGCAATTTCTTCTTGATACTAATAAAACTAGAATGAATCACGATGTAAGAAGCTTGATTTGGACTCATAAATCAATATAGAATTATCCTGAATTTGAATCAATATCATTGGAGTTATGATGAAGTAGTTATCCCACTTTTAACCGAAGTGACTCCAGTTTACCCTGTTTGGAGATTTGGTAATTTCTTCTTGATTCGAATCAAACCAGAATGAATCAAGATGCAAGAAGCTTTATTTGTACTCATAAGTCAGTGGATAGTCACCCTGAAGTTGAATCAATATCATAGGAGTTATGATGAAGAAGTTATCCCACTTTTAACCGAAGTGATTCCAGTTTACCCTGTTTGGAGAATTGGCAATTTCTTCTTGATAAAAATAAAACCAGAATGAATCACGATGTAAGAATCTTGATTTGGACTCATAAATCATTTTAGAATCGCCCTGAAGTTGAATCAATATCATAGGAGTTATGATGAAGAAGTTAACCCACTTTTATGCGAAGTGACTCTAGTTTACCATGTTTGGAGATTTGGTAGTTTCTTCTTGATAATGAATCAAGATGAAAGAAGCTTTATTTGGACTCATAAATCAGTGGATAATCACCCTGAAGGTTAATCAATATCATTGGAGTTATGATGAAGAAGTTATCCTACTTTTAACTGAAATGATTCTAGTTTGCCCTGTTTGGAGAGTTGGCAATTTCTTCTTGATACTAATCAAACCAGAATGAATCAAGATGTAAGAAGCTTTATTTGTACTCACAAATCAGTTTATAATCACCCTGAAGTTGAATCAATATCATAGGAGTTATGATGAAGAAGTTATCCCACTTTTAACCGAAGTGACTCCAGTTTACTCTGTTTGGAGATTTGGCAATTTCTTCTTAATTCTAATCAAACCAGGATGAATCAAGATGAAAGAAGCTTTATTTCAACTCATAAATCAGTGGATAATCACCCTGAAGTTGAATCAATATCATTGGAGTTATGATGAAGAAGTTATACTACTTTTAACCGAAGTGATTCCAGTTTACCCTGTTTGGAGATTTGGCAATTTATTTTTGATACTACTAAAACCAGAATGAATCACGATGTAGGAAGCTTGATTTGGACTCATTAATCAGTGTAGAATCACCGTGTAGTTGAATCAAGATCATAGGAGTTATGATGAAGAAGTTATCCCACTTTTAACCGAAGTGATTCCAGTTTACCCTGTTTGGAGAATTGGCAATTTCTTCTTGATACAAATAAAACCAGAATGAATCACGATGTAAGAATCTTGATTTGGACTCATAAATCATTTTAGAATCGCCCTGAAGTTGAATCAATATCATAGGAGTTATGATGAAGAACTTAACCCACTTTTATGCGAAGTGACTCTAGTTTACCATGTTTGGAGATTTGGTAGTTTCTTCTTGATAATGAATCAAGATGAAAGAAGCTTGATTTGGACTCATAAATCAGTTTAGAATCACCCTGAATTTGAATCAAGATCATAGGAGTTATGATGAAGAAGTTATCCCACTTTTAACCGAAGTGACTCCAGTTTACCTTGTTTGGAGATTTGACAATTTATTCTTAATACTAATAAAACCATAATGAATCACGATGTAAGAAGCTTGATTTGGACTCATAAATAAGTGTAGAACCACCCTGAAGTTGAAGCAAGATCATAGAAGTTATGATGAAGAAGTTATCCCACTTTTAACCGAAGTGACTCTAGTTTACCCTGTTTGGAGATTTGGCAATTTCTTCTTGATTCTAATCAAACCATAATGAATCAAGTTGTAAGAAGATTTATTTGTACTCATAAATCCGTGGATAATCACCCTGAAGTTGAATCAATATCATAGGAGTTATGATGAAGAAGTTATCTCACTTTTAACCGAAATGATTCCAGTTTGCCCTATTTGGAGATTTGACAATTTCTTCTTGATACTAATAAAACCAGAATGAATCACGATGTAAGAAGCTTTATTTGGACTCATAAATTAGTGTAGAACCACCCTGAAGTTGAATCAATATCATAGGAGTTATGATGTAGAAGTTAACCCACTTTAATGCGAAGTGACTCGAGTTTACCAAGTTTGGAGATTTGGTAGTTTCTTCTTGGTAATGAATCAAGATGAAAGAAGCTTTATTTGGACTCATAAATCAGTGGATAATCACCCTGAAGGTTAATCAATATCATTGGAGTTATGATGAAGAAGTTATCCCACTTTTAACCGAAGTGATTCCAGTTTGCCCTATTTGGAGAGTTGGCAATTTCTTCTTGATACTAATAAAACCAGAATGAATCACGATGTAAGAAGCTTGATTTGGACTCATAAATCAATATATAATTATCCTGAAGTTGAATCAATATCATTGGAGTTATGATGAAGAAGTTATCCCACTTTTAACCGAAGTGATTCCAATTTGCCCTATTTGGAGATTTGGTAATTTCTTCTTGATATTAATAAAACCAGAATGAATCACGATGTAAGAAGCTTTATTTGGACTCATAAATTAGTGTAGAACCACCCTTAAGTTGAAGCAAGATCATAGGAGTTATGATGAAGAAGTTATCCCACTTTTAACCGAAGTGACTCCAGTTTACCCTGTTTGGAGATTTGGCAATTTAATCTAGATTCTAATCAAACCAGAATGAATCAAGATGTAAGAAGCTTTATTTGTACTCATAAGTCAGTGGATAATCACCATGAAGTTGAATCAATATCATAGGAGTTATGATGAAGAAGTTATCCCACTTTTAACCGAAGTGACTCCAGTTTACCCTATTTGGAGATTTGGTAATTTCTTCATGATTCTAATCAAACCAGAATGAATCAAGATGAAAGATTCTTTATTTGGACACATAAATCAGTGGATAATCACCCTGAAGTTGAATCGATATCATTGGAGTTATGATGAAGAAGTTATCCCACTTTTAACCGAAGTGATTCCAGTTTGCCCTGTTTGGAGAGTTGACAATTTCTTCTTGATACTAATAAAACCAGAATGAATCACGATGTAAGAAGCTTGATTTGGACTCATAAATCAGTATATAATTATCCTGAAGTTGAATCAATATCATAGGAGTTATGATGAAGAAGTTATCCCACTTTTAACCGAAGTGATTCCAGTTTGCCCTGTTTGGAGATTTGGCAATTTATTCTTGATACTAATAAAACCAGAATGAATCACCATGTAAGAAGCTTTATTTGGACTCATAAATCAGTGTAGAACCACCCTGAAGTTTAATCAAGATCATAGGAGTTATGATGAAGAAGTTATCCCACTTTCAACCGAAGTGACTCCAGTTTACCCTGTTTGGAGATTTGACAATTTCTTCTTGATTCTAATCAAACCAGAATGAATCAAGATGTAAGAAGCTTTATTTGTACTCACAAATCAGTGTATAATCACCCTGAAGTTGAATCAAGATCATAGGAGTTATGATGAAGAAGTTATCCCACTTTTAACCGAAGTGATTCCAGTTTACCCTGTTTGGAGAATTGGCAATTTCTTCTTGATACAAATAAAACCAGAATGAATCACGATGTAAGAATCTTGATTTGGACTCATAAATCATTTTAGAATCGCCCTGAAGTTGAATCAATATCATAGGAGTTATGATGAAGAAGTTAACCCACTTTTATGCGAAGTGACTCTAGTTTACCATGTTTGGAGATTTGGTAGTTTCTTCTTGATAATGAATCAAGATGAAAGAAGCTTTATTTGGACTCATAAATCAGTGGATAATCACCCTGAAGGTTAATCAATATCATTGGAGTTATGATGAAGAAGTTATCCCACTTTTAACCGAAGTGATTCCAGTTTGCCCTATTTGGAGAGTTGGCAATTTCTTCTTGATACTAATAAAACTAGAATGAATCACGATGTAAGAAGCTTGATTTGGACTCATAAATCAATATAGAATTATCCTGAAGTTGAATCAATATCATTGGAGTTATGATGAAGTAGTTATCCCACTTTTAACCGAAGTGACTCCAGTTTACCCTGTTTGGAGATTTGGTAATTTCTTCTTGATTCGAATCAAACCAGAATGAATCAAGATGCAAGAAGCTTTATTTGTACTCATAAGTCAGTGGATAGTCACCCTGAAGTTGAATCAATATCATAGGAGTTATGATGAAGAAGTTATCCCACTTTTAACCGAAGTGATTCCAGTTTACCCTGTTTGGAGAATTGGCAATTTCTTCTTGATAAAAATAAAACCAGAATGAATCACGATGTAAGAATCTTGATTTGGACTCATAAATCATTTTAGAATCGCCCTGAAGTTGAATCAATATCATAGGAGTTATGATGAAGAAGTTAACCCACTTTTATGCGAAGTGACTCTAGTTTACCATGTTTGGAGATTTGGTAGTTTCTTCTTGATAATGAATCAAGATGAAAGAAGCTTTATTTGGACTCATAAATCAGTGGATAATCACCCTGAAGGTTAATCAATATCATTGGAGTTATGATGAAGAAGTTATCCTACTTTTAACTGAAGTGATTCTAGTTTGCCCTGTTTGGAGAGTTGGCAATTTCTTCTTGATACTAATCAAACCAGAATGAATCAAGATGTAAGAAGCTTTATTTGTACTCACAAATCAGTTTATAATCACCCTGAAGTTGAATCAATATCATAGGAGTTATGATGAAGAAGTTATCCCACTTTTAACCGAAGTGACTCCAGTTTACTCTGTTTGGAGATTTGGCAATTTCTTCTTAATTCTAATCAAACCAGGATGAATCAAGATGAAAGAAGCTTTATTTCAACTCATAAATCAGTGGATAATCACCCTGAAGTTGAATCAATATAATTGGAGTTATGATGAAGAAGTTATACTACTTTTAACCGAAGTGATTCCAGTTTACCCTGTTTGGAGATTTGGCAATTTATTTTTGATACTAATAAAACCAGAATGAATCACGATGTAGGAAGCTTGATTTGGACTCATTAATCAGTGTAGAATCACCGTGTAGTTGAATCAAGATCATAGGAGTTATGATGAAGAAGTTATCCCACTTTTAACCGAAGTGATTCCAGTTTACCCTGTTTGGAGAATTGGCAATTTCTTCTTGATACAAATAAAACCAGAATGAATCACGATGTAAGAATCTTGATTTGGACTCATAAATCATTTTAGAATCGCCCTGAAGTTGAATCAATATCATAGGAGTTATGATGAAGAACTTAACCCACTTTTATGCGAAGTGACTCTAGTTTACCATGTTTGGAGATTTGGTAGTTTCTTCTTGATAATGAATCAATATGAAAGAAGCTTGATTTGGACTCATAAATCAGTTTAGAATCACCCTGAATTTGAATCAAGATCATAGGAGTTATGATGAAGAAGTTATCCCACTTTTAACCGAAGTGACTCCAGTTTACCTTGTTTGGAGATTTGACAATTTATTCTTAATACTAATAAAACCATAATGAATCACGATGTAAGAAGCTTGATTTGGACTCATAAATAAGTGTAGAACCACCCTGAAGTTGAAGCAAGATCATAGGAGTTATGATGAAGAAGTTATCCCACTTTTAACCGAAGTGACTCCAGTTTACCCTGTTTGGAGATTTGGCAATTTCTTCTTGATTCTAATCAAACCAGAATGAATCAAGATGTAAGAAGATTTATTTGTACTCATAAATCCGTGGATAATCACCCTGAAGTTGAATCAATATCATAGGAGTTATGATGAAGAAGTTATCCCACTTTTAACCGAAATGATTCCAGTTTGCCCTATTTGGAGATTTGACAATTTCTTCTTGATACTAATAAAACCAGAATGAATCACGATGTAAGAAGCTTTATTTGGACTCATAAATTATTTTAGAATCGCCCTGAAGTTGAATCAATATCATAGGAGTTATGATGAAGAAGTTAACCCACTTTTATGCGAAGTGACTCTAGTTTACCATGTTTGGAGATTTGGTAGTTTCTTCTTGATAATGAATCAAGATGAAAGAAGCTTTATTTGGACTCATAAATCAGTGGATAATCACCCTGAAGGTTAATCAATATCATTGGAGTTATGATGAAGAAGTTATCCTACTTTTAACTGAAGTGATTCTAGTTTGCCCTGTTTGGAGAGTTGGCAATTTCTTCTTGATACTAATCAAACCAGAATGAATCAAGATGTAAGAAGCTTTATTTGTACTCACAAATCAGTTTATAATCACCCTGAAGTTGAATCAATATCATAGGAGTTATGATGAAGAAGTTATCCCACTTTTAACCGAAGTGACTCCAGTTTACTCTGTTTGGAGATTTGGCAATTTCTTCTTAATTCTAATCAAACCAGGATGAATCAAGATGAAAGAAGCTTTATTTCAACTCATAAATCAGTGGATAATCACCCTGAAGTTGAATCAATATAATTGGAGTTATGATGAAGAAGTTATACTACTTTTAACCGAAGTGATTCCAGTTTACCCTGTTTGGAGATTTGGCAATTTATTTTTGATACTAATAAAACCAGAATGAATCACGATGTAGGAAGCTTGATTTGGACTCATTAATCAGTGTAGAATCACCGTGTAGTTGAATCAAGATCATAGGAGTTATGATGAAGAAGTTATCCCACTTTTAACCGAAGTGATTCCAGTTTACCCTGTTTGGAGAATTGGCAATTTCTTCTTGATACAAATAAAACCAGAATGAATCACGATGTAAGAATCTTGATTTGGACTCATAAATCATTTTAGAATCGCCCTGAAGTTGAATCAATATCATAGGAGTTATGATGAAGAACTTAACCCACTTTTATGCGAAGTGACTCTAGTTTACCATGTTTGGAGATTTGGTAGTTTCTTCTTGATAATGAATCAATATGAAAGAAGCTTGATTTGGACTCATAAATCAGTTTAGAATCACCCTGAATTTGAATCAAGATCATAGGAGTTATGATGAAGAAGTTATCCCACTTTTAACCGAAGTGACTCCAGTTTACCTTGTTTGGAGATTTGACAATTTATTCTTAATACTAATAAAACCATAATGAATCACGATGTAAGAAGCTTGATTTGGACTCATAAATCAGTGTAGAACCACCCTGAAGTTGAAGCAAGATCATAGGAGTTATGATGAAGAAGTTATCCCACTTTTAACCGAAGTGACTCCAGTTTACCCTGTTTGGAGATTTGGCAATTTCTTCTTGATTCTAATCAAACCAGAATGAATCAAGTTGTAAGAAGATTTATTTGTACTCATAAATCCGTGGATAATCACCCTGAAGTTGAATCAATATCATAGGAGTTATGATGAAGAAGTTATCTCACTTTTAACCGAAATGATTCCAGTTTGCCCTATTTGGAGATTTGACAATTTCTTCTTGATACTAATAAAACCAGAATGAATCACGATGTAAGAAGCTTTATTTGGACTCATAAATCAGTGTAGAACCACCCTGAAGTTGAAGCAAGATCATAGGAGTTATGATGAAGAAGTTATCCCACTTTTAACCGAAGTGACTCCAGTTTACCCTGTTTGGAGATTTGGCAATTTATTCTTGATACTAATAAAACCAGAATGAATCACGATGTAAGAAGCTTGATTTGGACTCATTAATCAGTGTAGAATCACCCTGAAGTTTAATCAAGATCATATGAGTTATGATGAAGAAGTTATCCCACTTTTAACCGAAGTGATTCCAGTATACCTGTTTGGAGATTTGGCAATTTCTTCTTGATTCTAATCAAACCAGAATGAATCAAGACGTAAGAAGCTTGATTTGGACTCATAAATCAGTTTATAATCATCCTGAAGTTGAATCAATATCATTGGAGTTATGATGAAGAAGTTATCCCACTTTTAACCGAAGTGATTCCAGTTTGTCCTGTTTGGAGATTTGGTAATTTATTTTTGATACTAATAAAACCAGAATGAATCACGATGTTAGAAGCTTGATTTGGACTCATAAATAAGTTTAGAATCACCCTGAATTTGAATCAAGATCATAGGAGTTATGATGAAGAAGTTATCCCACTTTTAACCGAAGTGACTCCAGTTTACCCTGTTTGGAGATTTGGCAATTTCTTCTTGATTCTAATCAAACCAGAATGAATCAAGATGTAAGAAGCTTTACTTGGACTCATAAATTAGTGGATAATCACCCTGAAGTTGAATCAATATCATTGGAGTTATGATGAAGAAGTTATCCCACTTTTAACCGAAGTGATTCCAGCATACCCTGTTTGGAGATTTGACAATTTATTCTTAATACTAATAAAACCAGAATGAATCACGATGTAGGAAGCTTGATTTGGACTCATTAATCTGTGTAGAATCACCCTGTATTTGAATCAAGATCATAGGAGTTATGATGAAGAAGTTATCCCACTTTTAACCGAAGTGACTCCAGTTTACCCTGTTTAGAGATTTGACAATTTCTTCATGATTCTAATCAAACCAGAATGAATCAAGATGAAAGATGCTTTATTTGGACTCATAAATCAGTGGATAATCACCCTGAAGTTGAATCGATATCATTGGAGTTATGATGAAGAAGTTATCCCACTTTTAACCGAAGTGATTCCAGTTTGCCCTGTTTGAAGAGTTGGCAATTTCTTCTTGATACTAATAAAATCAGAATGAATCACGATGTAAGAAGCTTGATTTGGACTCATATATCAGTATAGAATTATCCTGAAGTTGAATCAATATCATTGGAGTTATGATGAAGAAGTTATCCCACTTTTAACCGAAGTGATTCCAGTTTGCCCTATTTGGAGATTTGGCAATTTATTCTTGATACTAATAAAACCAGAATGAATCACGATGTAAGAAGCTTGATTTGGACTCATTAATCAGTGTAGAATCACCCTGAAGTTTAATCAAGATCATAGGAGTTATGATGAAGAAGTTATCCCACTTTTAACCGAAGTGATTCCAGTATACCTGTTTGGAGATTTGGCAATTTCTTCTTGATTCTAATCAAACCAGAATGAATCAAGACGTAAGAAGCTTGATTTGGACTCATAAATCAGTTTATAATCATCCTGAAGTTGAATCAATATCATTGGAGTTATGATGAAGAAGTTATCCCACTTTTAACCGAAGTGATTCCAGTTTGCCCTATTTGGAGAGTTGGCAATTTCTTCTTGATACTAATAAAACCAGAATGAATCACGATGTAAGAAGCTTGATTTGGACTCATAAATCAGTATATAATTATCTTGAAGTTGAATCAATATCATTGGAGTTATGATGAAGAAGTTATCCCACTTTTAACCGAAGTGATTCCAGTTTGCCCTATTTGGAGATTTGGCAATTTCTTCTTGATACTAATAAAACCAAAATGAATCACGATGTAAGAAGCTTGATTTGGACTCATAAATCAGTGTAGAACCACCCTGAAGTTGAAGCAAGATCATAGGAGTTATGATGAAGAAGTTATCCCACTTTTAACCGAAGTGACTCCAGTTTACCCTATTTGGAGATTTGGCAATTTCTTCATGATTCTAATCAAACCAGAATGAATCAAAATGAAAGAAGCTTTATTTGGACTCATAAATCAGTGGATAATCACCCTGAAGTTGAATCGATATCATTGGAGTTATGATGAAGAAGTTATCCTACTTTTAACCGAAGTGATTCCAGTTTACCCTGTTTGGAGATTTGGCAATTTATTTTTGATACTAATAAAACCAGAATGAATCACGATGTAGGAAGCTTGATTTGGACTCATTAATCAGTGTAGAATCACCGTGTAGTTGAATCAAGATCATAGGAGTTATGATGAAGAAGTTATCCCACTTTTAACCGAAGTGATTCCAGTTTACCCTGTTTGGAGAATTGGCAATTTCTTCTTGATAAAAATAAAACCAGAATGAATCACGATGTAAGAATCTTGATTTGGACTCATAAATCATTTTAGAATCGCCCTGAAGTTGAATCAATATCATAGGAGTTATGATGAAGAAGTTAACCCACTTTTATGCGAAGTGACTCCAGTTTACCATGTTTGGAGATTTGGTAGTTTCTTCTTGATTCTAATCAAACCAGAATGAATCAAGACGTAAGTAGCTTAATTTGGACTCATAAATCAGTTTATAATCATCCTGAAGTTGAATCAATATCATTGGAGTTATGATGAAGAAGTTATCCTACTTTTAACTGAAGTGATTCTAGTTTGCCCTGTTTGGAGAGTTGGCAATTTCTTCTTGATACTAATAAAACTAGAATGAATCACGATGTTAGAAGCTTGATTTGGACTCATAAATCAGTTTAGAATCACCCTGAATTTGAATCAAGATCATAGGAGTTATGATGAAGAAGTTATCCCACTTTTAACCGAAGTGACTCCAGTTTACCCTGTTTGGAGATTTGGCAATTTCTTCTTGATTCTAATCAAACCAGAATGAATCAAGGTGTAAGAAGCTTTACTTGGACTCATAAATCAGTGGATAATCACCCTGAAGTTGAATCAATATCATTGGAGTTATGATGAAGAAGTTATCCCACTTTTAACCGAAGTGATTCTAGCATACCCTGTTTGGAGATTTGACAATTTATTCTTAATACTAATAAAACCAGAATGAATCACGATGTAGGAAGCTTGATTTGGACTCATTAATCTGTGTAGAATCACCTTGTATTTGAATCAAGATCATAGGAGTTATGATGAAGAAGTTATTCCACTTTTAACCGAAGTGATTCCAGTTTATCCTGTTTGGAGAATTGGCAATTTCTTCTTGATACAAATAAAACCAGAATGAATCACGATGTAAGAAGCTTTATTTGGACTCATAAATCAGTATATAATTATCCTGAAGTTGAATCAATATCATTGGAGTTATGATGAAGAAGTTATCCCACTTTTAACCGAAGTGACTCCAGTTTACCCTGTTTGGAGATTTGGCAATTTCTTCATGATTCTAATCAAACCAGAATGAATCAAGATGAAAGATGCTTTATTTGGACTCATAAATCAGTGGATAATCACCCTGAAGTTGAATCGATATCATTGGAGTTATGATGAAGAAGTTATCCCACTTTTAACCGAAGTGATTCCAGTTTGCCCTGTTTGGAGAGTTGGCAATTTCTTCTTGATACTAATAAAACCAGAATGAATCACGATGTAAGAAGCTTGATTTGGACTCATAAATCAGTATAGAATTATCCTGAAGTTGAATCAATATCATTGGAGTTATGATGAAGAAGTTATCCCACTTTTAACCGAAGTGATTCCAGTTTGCCCTGTTTGGAGATTTGGCAATTTATTCTTGATACTAATAAAACCAGAATGAATCACGATGTAAGAATCTTGATTTGGACTCATTAATCAGTGTAGAATCACCCTGAAGTTTAATCAAGATCATAGGAGTTATGATGAAGAAGTTATCCCACTTTTAACCGAAGTGATTCCAGTATACCTGTTTGGAGATTTGGCAATTTCTTCTTGATTCTAATCAAACCAGAATGAATCAAGATGTAAGTAGCTTGATTTGGACTCATAAATCAGTGTATAATCATCCTGAAGTTGAATCAATATCATTGGAGTTATGATGAAGAAGTTATCCTACTTTTAACCGAAGTGATTCCAGTTTGTCCTGTTTGGAGAGTTGACAATTTCTTCTTGATACTAATAAAAACAGAATGAATCACGATGTTAGAAGCTTGATTTGGACTCATAAATCAGTTTAGAATCACCCTGAATTTGAATCAAGATCATAGGAGTTATGATGAAGAAGTTATCCCACTTTTAACCGAAGTGACTCCAGTTTACCTTGTTTGGAGATTTGACAATTTATTCTTAATACTAATAAAACCATAATGAATCACGATGTAGGAAGCTTGATTTGGACTCATTAATCAGTGTAGAATCACCCTGTAGTTGAATCAAGATTATAGGAGTTATGATGAAGAAGTTATCCCACTTTTAACCGAAGTGATTCCAGTTTAGCCCTATTTGGAGATTTGACAATTTCTTCTTGATACTAATAAAACCAGAATGAATCACGATGTAAGAAGCTTGATTTGGACTCATAAATCAGTGTAGAATCACCCTGAAGTTGAAGCAAGATCATAGGAGTTATGATGAAGAAGTTATCCCACTTTTAACCGAAGTGACTCCAGTTTACCCTGTTTGGAGATTTGGCAATTTCTTCTTGATTCTAATCAAACCAGAATGAATCAAGATGAAAGAAGCTTTATTTGGACTCATAAATCAGTGGATAATCACCCTGAAGTTGAATCGATATCATTGGAGTTATGATGAAGAAGTTATCCTACTTTTAACCGAAGTGATTCCAGTTTACCCTGTTTGGAGAGTTGGCAATTTCTTCTTGATACTAATAAACCAGAATGAATCACGATGTAAGAAGCTTGATTTGGACTCATAAATCAGTGTAGAATCACCTGAAGTTGAATCAAGATCATAGGAGTTATGATGAAGAAGTTATCCCACTTTTAACCGAAGTGATTCCAGTTTACCCTGTTTGGAGATTTGGCAATTTCTTCTTGATACTAATAAAACCAGAATGAATCACGATGTAAGAAGCTTTATTTGGACTCATAAATCAGTGTATAATCACCCTGAAGTTGAATCAATATCATAGGAGTTATGATGAAGAAGTTATCCCACTTTTAACCGAAGTGACTCCAGTTTACCCTGTTTGGAGATTTGGCAATTTCTTCTTGATTCTAATCAAACCAGAATGAATCAAGATGTAAGAAGCTTTATTTGGACTCATAAATCAGTGGATAATCACCCTGAAGTTGAATCAATATCATTGGAGTTATGATGAAGAAGTTATCCCACTTTTAACCGAAGTGATTCCAGTTTACCCTGTTTGGAGATTTGGCAATTTCTTCTTGATACTAATAAAACCAGAATGAATCACGATGTAAGAAGCTTGATTTGGACTCATAAATCAGTATAGAATCACCCTGAAGTTGAATCAATATCATAGGAGTTATGATGAAGAAGTTATCCCACTTTTAACCGAAGTGATTCCAGTTTACCCTGTTTGGAGATTTGGCAATTTATTCTTGATACTAATAAAACCAGAATGAATCACGATGTAAGAAGCTTGATTTGGACTCATAATCAGTGTAGAATCACCCTGAAGTTGAATCAAGATCATAGGAGTTATGATGAAGAAGTTATCCCACTTTTAACCGAAGTGATTCCAGTTTACCCTGTTTGGAGATTTGGCAATTTCTTCTTGATTCTAATCAAACCAGAATGAATCACGATGTAAGAAGCTTGATTTGGACTCATAAATCAGTGTAGAATCATCCTGAAGTTGAATCAATATCATTGGAGTTATGATGAAGAAGTTATCCTACTTTTAACCGAAGTGATTCCAGTTTGCCCTGTTTGGAGAGTTGGCAATTTCTTCTTGATACTAATAAAACCAGAATGAATCACGATGTAAGAAGCTTGATTTGGACTCATAAATCAGTTTAGAATCACCCTGAAGTTGAATCAAGATCATAGGAGTTATGATGAAGAAGTTATCCCACTTTTAACCGAAGTGACTCCAGTTTACCCTGTTTGGAGATTTGACAATTTATTCTTAATACTAATAAAACCAGAATGAATCACGATGTAGGAAGCTTGATTTGGACTCATTAATCAGTGTAGAATCACCCTGTAGTTGAATCAAGATCATAGGAGTTATGATGAAGAAGTTATTCCACTTTTAACCGAAGTGATTCCAGTTTGCCCTATTTGGAGATTTGACAATTTCTTCTTGATACTAATAAAACCAGAATGAATCACGATGTAAGAAGCTTGATTTGGACTCATAAATCAGTGTAGAACCACCCTGAAGTTGAAGCAAGATCATAGGAGTTATGATGAAGAAGTTATCCCACTTTTAACCGAAGTGACTCTAGTTTACCCTGTTTGGAGATTTGGCAATTTCTTCTTGATTCTAATCAAACCAGAATGAATCAAGTTGTAAGAAGATTTATTTGTACTCATAAATCCGTGGATAATCACCCTGAAGTTGAATCAATATCATAGGAGTTATGATGAAGAAGTTATCTCACTTTTAACCGAAATGATTCCAGTTTGCCCTATTTGGAGATTTGACAATTTCTTCTTGATACTAATAAAACCAGAATGAATCACGATGTAAGAAGCTTTATTTGGACTCATAAATCAGTGTAGAACCACCCTGAAGTTGAAGCAAGATCATAGGAGTTATGATGAAGAAGTTATCCCACTTTTAACCGAAGTGACTCCAGTTTACCCTGTTTGGAGATTTGGCAATTTCTTCTTGATTCTAATCAAACCAGAATGAATCAAGATGTAAGAAGCTTTATTTGTACTCACAAATCAGTGTATAATCACCCTGAAGTTGAATCAATATCATAGGAGTTATGATGAAGAAGTTATCCCACTTTTAACCGAAGTGACTCCAGTTTACTCTGTTTGGAGATTTGGCAATTTCTTCTTAATTCTAATCAAACCAGAATGAATCAAGATGAAAGAAGCTTTATTTGGACTCATAAATCAGTGGATAATCACCCTGAAGTTGAATCAATATCATTGGAGTTATGATGAAGAAGTTATCCTACTTTTAACCGAAGTGATTCCAGTTTACCCTGTTTGGAGATTTGGCAATTTATTTTTGATACTAATAAAACCAGAATGAATCACGATGTAGGAAGCTTGATTTGGACTCATTAATCAGTGTAGAATCACCGTGTAGTTGAATCAAGATCATAGGAGTTATGATGAAGAAGTTATCCCACTTTTAACCGAAGTGATTCCAGTTTACCCTGTTTGGAGAATTGGCAATTTCTTCTTGATACAAATAAAACCAGAATGAATCACGATGTAAGAATCTTGATTTGGACTCATAAATCATTTTAGAATCGCCCTGAAGTTGAATCAATATCATAGGAGTTATGATGAAGAAGTTAACCCACTTTTATGCGAAGTGACTCCAGTTTACCATGTTTGGAGATTTGGTAGTTTCTTCTTGATAATGAATCAAGATGAAAGAAGCTTTATTTGGACTCATAAATCAGTGGATAATCACCCTGAAGGTTAATCAATATCATTGGAGTTATGATGAAGAAGTTATCCCACTTTTAACCGAAGTGATTCCAGTTTGCCCTGTTTGGAGAGTTGGCAATTTCTTCTTGATACTAATAAAACCAGAATGAATCACGATGTAAGAAGCTTGATTTGGACTCATAAATCAGTATAGAATTATCCTGAAGTTGAATCAATATCATTGGAGTTATGATGAAGAAGTTATCCCACTTTTAACCGAAGTGATTCCAGTTTGCCCTATTTGGAGATTTGGCAATTTATTCTTGATACTAATAAAACCAGAATGAATCACGATGTAAGAAGCTTGATTTGGACTCATTAATCAGTGTAGAATCACCCTGAAGTTGAAGCAAGATCATAGGAGTTATGATGAAGAAGTTATTCCACTTTTAACCGAAGTGACTCCAGTTTACCCTGTTTGGAGATTTGGCAATTTCTTCTTGATTCTAATCAAACCAGAATGAATCAAGATGTAAGAAGCTTTATTTTGACTCACAAATCAGTGTATAATCACCCTGAAGTTGAATCAATATCATAGGAGTTATGATGAAGAAGTTATCCCACTTTTAACCGAAGTGACTCCAGTTTACCCTGTTTGGAGATTTGGCAATTTCTTCTTGATACTAATAAAACCAGAATGAATCACGATGTAAGAAGCTTGATTTGGACTCATAAATCAGTGTAGAATCACCCTGAAGTTGAATCAATATCATAGGAGTTATGATGAAGAAGTTAACCCACTTTTATGCGAAGTGACTCCTAGTTTACCATGTTTGGAGATTTGGTAGTTTCTTCTTGATAATGAATCAAGATGAAAGAAGCTTTATTTGGACTCATAAATCAGTGGATAATCACCCTGAAGGTTGAATCAATATCATTGGAGTTATGATGAAGAAGTTATCCCACTTTTAACCGAAGTGATTCCAGTTTGCCCTATTTGGAGAGTTGGCAATTTCTTCTTGATACTAATAAAACCAGAATGAATCACGATGTAAGAAGCTTGATTTGGACTCATAAATCAATATAGAATTATCCTGAAGTTTGAATCAATATCATTGGAGTTATGATGAAGAAGTTATCCCACTTTTAACCGAAGTGATTCCAGTTTACCCTATTTGGAGATTTGGCAATTTCTTCTTGATACTAATAAAACCAGAATGAATCACGATGTAAGAAGCTTGATTTGGACTCATAAATAAGTGTAGAACCACCCTGAAGTTGAAGCAAGATCATAGGAGTTATGATGAAGAAGTTATCCCACTTTTAACCGAAGTGACTCCAGTTTACCCTGTTTGGAGATTTGGCAATTTCTTCTTGATTCGAATCAAACCAGAATGAATCAAGATGTAAGAAGCTTTATTTGTACTCATAAGTCAGTGGATAGTCACCCTGAAGTTGAATCAATATCATAGGAGTTATGATGAAGAAGTTATCCCACTTTTAACCGAAGTGACTCCAGTTTACCCTATTTGGAGATTTGGCAATTTCTTCATGATTCTAATCAAACCAGAATGAATCAAGATGAAAGATGCTTTATTTGGACACATAAATCAGTGGATAATCACCCTGAAGTTGAATCGATATCATTGGAGTTATGATGAAGAAGTTATCCCACTTTTAACCGAAGTGATTCCAGTTTGCCCTGTTTGGAGAGTTGGCAATTTCTTCTTGATACTAATAAAACCAGAATGAATCACGATGTAAGAAGCTTGATTTGGACTCATTAATCAGTGTAGAATCACCCTGAAGTTTAATCAAGATCATATGAGTTATGATGAAGAAGTTATCCCACTTTTAACCGAAGTGATTCCAGTATACCTTGTTTGGAGATTTGACAATTTCTTCTTGATTCTAATCAAACCAGAATGAATCAAGACGTAAGAAGCTTGATTTGGACTCATAAATCAGTTTATAATCATCCTGAAGTTGAATCAATATCATTGGAGTTATGATGAAGAAGTTATCCTACTTTTAACCGAAGTGATTCCAGTTTGCCCTGTTTGGAGAGTTGACAATTTCTTCTTGATACTAATAAAACCAGAATGAATCACGATGTTAGAAGCTTGATTTGGACTCATAAATAAGTTTAGAATCACCCTGAATTTGAATCAAGATCATAGGAGTTATGATGAAGAAGTTATCCCACTTTTAACCGAAGTGACTCCAGTTTACCCTGTTTGGAGATTTGGCAATTTCTTCTTGATTCTAATCAAACCAGAATGAATCAAGATGTAAGAAGCTTTACTTGGACTCATAAATTAGTGGATAATCACCCTGAAGTTGAATCAATATCATAGGAGTTATGATGAAGAAGTTATCCCACTTTTAACCGAAGTGATTCCAGTTTACCCTGTTTGGAGATTTGACAATTTCTTCTTAATACTAATAAAACCAGAATGAATCACGATGTAGGAAGCTTGATTTGGACTCATTAATCAGTGTAGAATCACCCTGAATTTGAATCAAGATCATAGGAGTTATGATGAAGAAGTTATTCCCACTTTTAACCGAAGTGATTCCAGTTTTCCTGTTTGGAGATTTGGCAATTTCTTCTTGATACAAATAAAACCAGAATGAATCACGATGTAAGAAGCTTGATTTGGACTCATAAATCAGTATATAATTATCCTGAAGTTGAATCAATATCATTGGAGTTATGATGAAGAAGTTATCCCACTTTTAACCGAAGTGACTCCAGTTTACCCTGTTTAGAGATTTGACAATTTCTTCATGATTCTAATCAAACCAGAATGAATCAAGATGAAAGATGCTTTATTTGGACTCATAAATCAGTGGATAATCACCCTGAAGTTGAATCGATATCATTGGAGTTATGATGAAGAAGTTATCCCACTTTTAACCGAAGTGATTCCAGTTTGCCCTGTTTGAAGAGTTGGCAATTTCTTCTTGATACTAATAAAATCAGAATGAATCACGATGTAAGAAGCTTGATTTGGACTCATATATCAGTATAGAATTATCCTGAAGTTGAATCAATATCATTGGAGTTATGATGAAGAAGTTATCCCACTTTTAACCGAAGTGATTCCAGTTTGCCCTATTTGGAGATTTGGCAATTTCTTCTTGATACTAATAAAACCAGAATGAATCACGATGTAAGAAGCTTGATTTGGACTCATTAAATCAGTGTAGAATCACCCTGAAGTTTGAATCAAGATCATAGGAGTTATGATGAAGAAGTTATCCCACTTTAACCGAAGTGATTCCAGTTTACCATGTTTGGAGATTTGGCAATTTCTTCTTGATTCTAATCAAACCAGAATGAATCAAGATGTAAGAAGCTTGATTTGGACTCATAAATCAGTGTATAATCATCCTGAAGTTGAATCAATATCATTGGAGTTATGATGAAGAAGTTATCCTACTTTTAACCGAAGTGATTCCAGTTTGCCCTGTTTGGAGATTGGCAATTTCTTCTTGATACTAATAAAACCAGAATGAATCAAGATGTTAGAAGCTTTATTTGGACTCATAAATCAGTTAGAATCACCCTGAAGTTGAATCCAAGATCATAGGAGTTATGATGAAGAAGTTATCCCACTTTTAACCGAAAGTGACTCCAGTTTACCCTGTTTGGAGATTTGGCAATTTCTTCTTGATTCTAATCAAACCAGAATGAATCAGATTGTAAGGAAGCTTTATTTGGACTCATAAATCAGTGGATAATCATCCTGAAGTTGAATCAATATCATAGGAGTTATGATGAAGATGTTATTCCACTTTTAACCGAAGTGATTCCAGTTTATCCTGTTTGGAGATTTGGCAATTTCTTCTTGATTCTAATAAACCAGAATGAATCAAGATGTAAGAATCTTGATTTGGACTCATAAATCAGTGTAGAATAACCCTGAAGTTGAATCAATATCATTGGAGTTATGATGAAGAAGTTATCCCACTTTTAACCGAAGGGATTCCAGTTTGCCCTGTTTGGAGATTTGACAATTTATTCTTGATACTAATAAAACCAGAATGAATCACGATGTAAGAAGCTTGATTTGGACTCATAAATCAGTGTAGAATCACCCTGAAGTTGAATCAAGATCATAGGAGTTATGATGAAGAAGTTATCCCACTTTTAACCGAAGTGACTCCAGTTATACCTGTTTGAAGATTTGGCAATTTATTCTTGATTCTAATCAAACCAGAATGAATCAAGACGTAAGAAGGTTTATTTGGACTCATAAATCAGTGTAGAATCATCCCTGAAGTTGAATCAATATCATGGAGTTATGATGAAGAAGTTATCCCACTTTTAACCGAAGTGATTCCAGTTTGCCCTATTTGAAGATTTGACAATTTCTTCTTGATACTAATAAAATCAGAATGAATCACGATGTAAGAAGCTTGATTTGGACTCATAAATCAGTGTAGAACCACCCTGAAGTTGAAGCAAGATCATAGGAGTTATGATGAAGAAGTTATCCCACTTTTAACCGAAGTGACTCCAGTTTACCCTGTTTGGAGATTTGGCAATTTCTTCTTGATTCTAATCAAACCAGAATGAATCAAGATGTAAGAAGCTTTATTTGTACTCATAAGTCAGTGGATAATCACCCTGAAGTTGAATCAATATCATAGGAGTTATGATGAAGAAGTTATCCCACTTTTAACCGAAGTGACTCCAGTTTACCCTATTTGGAGATTTGGCAATTTCTTCATGATTCTAATCAAACCAGAATGAATCAAGATGAAAGATGCTTTATTTGGACACATAAATCAGTGGATAATCACCCTGAAGTTGAATCGATATCATTGGAGTTATGATGAAGAAGTTATCCCACTTTTAACTGAAGTGATTCCAGTTTGCCCTGTTTGGAGAGTTGGCAATTTCTTCTTGATACATATAAAACCAGAATGAATCACGATGTAAGAAGCTTGATTTGGACTCATAAATCAGTATATAATTTTCCTGAAGTTGAATCAATATCATTGGAGTTATGATGAAGAAGTTATCCCACTTTTAACCGAAGTGATTCCAGTTTGCCCTGTTTGAGATTTGGCAATTTATTCTTGATACTAATAAAACCAGAATGAATCACGATGTAAGAAGCTTTATTTGGACTCATAAATCAGTGTAGAACCACCCTGAAGTTTAATCAAGATCATAGGAGTTATGATGAAGAAGTTATCCCACTTTAACCGAAGTGATTCCAGTTTACCCTGTTTGGAGATTTGGCAATTTCTTCTTGATTCTAATCAAACCACAATGAATTATGATGTAGGAAGCTTGATTTGGACTCATAAATCAGTTTAATCATCCTGAAGTTGAATCAATATCATGGAGTTATGATGAAGAAGTTATCCTACTTTTAACCGAAGTGATTCCAATTTGCCCTATTTGGAGAGTTGGCAATTTCTTCTTGATTCTAATCAAAACCAGAATGAATCAGGATGTAAGAAGCTTTATTTGGACTCATAAATCAGTGGATAATCATCCTGAAGTTGAGTCAATATCATAGGAGTTATGATGAAGATGTATTCCACTTTTAACAGAAGTGATTCCTGTTACCATGTTTGGAGATTTGGCAATTTCTTCTGGATTCTAATCAAACCAGAATGAATCAAGATGTAAGAATCTTGATTTGGACTCAATATCATTAAACTTATGATGAAGAAGTTATCCCACTTTTAACCGAAGTGATTCCAGTTTGCCCTGTTTGGAGATTTGGCAATTTATTCTTGATACTAATAAAACCAGAATGAATCACGTTGTAAGAAGCTTGATTTGGACTCATTAATCAGTGTAGAATCACCCTGAAGTTGAATCAAGATCATAGGAGTTATGATGAAGAAGTTATCCCACTTTTAACCGAAGTGATTCCAGTATACCTGTTTGGAGATTTGGCAATTTCTTCTTGATTCTAATCAAACCAGAATGAATCAAGATGTAAGAAGCTTTATTTGGACTCATAAATAAATGGATAATCATCCTGAAGTTGAATCAATATCATAGGAGTTATGATGAAGATGTTATTCCACTTTTAACCGAAGTGATTCCAGTTTATCCTGTTTGGAGATTTGGCAATTTCTTCTTGATTCTAATGAACCCAGAATGAATCAAGATGTAAGAATCTTGATTTGGACTCATAAATCAGTGTAGAATAATCCTGAAGTTGAATCAATATCATTGGACTTATGATGAAGAAGTTATCCCACTTATAACCGAAGGGATTCCAGTTTGCCCTGTTTGGAGATTTGACAATTTATTCTTGATACTAATAAAACCAGAATGAATCACGATGTAAGAAGCTTGATTTGGATTCATTAATCAGTGTAGAATCACCCTGAAGTTGAATCAAATCATAGGAGTTATGATGAAGAAGTTATCCCACTTTTAACCGAAGTGATTCCAGTATACCTTTTGAAGATTTGGCAATTTATTCTTGATTCTAATCAAACCAGAATCAATCAAGACGTAAGAAGGTTGATTTGGACTCATAAATCAGTTTAGAATCATCCTGAAGTTGAATCAATATCATTGGAGTTATGATGAAGGAAGTTATCCCACTTTTAACCGAAGTGATTCCAGTTTGCCCTATTTGAAGATTTGACAATTTCTTCTTGATACTAATAAAATCAGAATGAATCACGATGTAAGAAGCTTGATTTGGACTCATAAATCAGTGTAGAACCACCCTGAAGTTGAAGCAAGATCATAGGAGTTATGATGAAGAAGTTATCCCACTTTTAACCGAAGTGACTCCAGTTTACCCTGTTTGGAGATTGGCAATTTCTTCTTGATTCTAATCAAACCAGAATGAATCAAGATGTAAGAAGCTTTATTTGTACTCATAAGTCAGTGGATAATCACCCTGAAGTTGAATCAATATCATAGGAGTTATGATGAAGAAGTTATCCCACTTTTAACCGAAGTGACTCCAGTTTACCCTATTTGGAGATTTGGCAATTTCTTCATGATTCTAATCAAACAAGAATGAATCAAGATGAAAGATGCTTTATTTGGACACATAAATCAGTGATAATCACCCTGAAGTTGAATCGATATCATTGGAGTTATGATGAAGAAGTTATCCCACTTTTAACTGAAGTGATTCCAGTTTGCCCTGTTTGGAGAATTGGCAATTTCTTCTTGATACTAATAAAACCAGAATGAATCACGATGTAAGAAGCTTGATTTGGACTCATAAATCAGTATCATAATTATCCTGAAGTTGAATCAATTATCATTGGAGTTATGATGAAGAAGTTATCCCACTTTTAACCGAACTGATTCTAGTTTGCCCTGTTTGGAGATTTGGCAATTTATTCTTGATACTAATAAAACCAGAATGAATCATGATGTAAGAAGCTTGATTTGGACTCATTAATCAGTGTAGAATCACCCTGAAGCTTAATCAAGATCATAGGAGTTATGATGAAGAAGTTATCCCACTTTTAACCGAAGTGATTCCAGTATACCTGTTTGGAGATTTGGCAATTTCTTCTTGATTCTAATCAAACCAGAATGAAACAAGACGTAAGAAGCTTTATTTGGACTCATAAATCAGTGGATAATCACCCTGAAGTTGAATCAATATCATAGGAGTTATGATGAAGATGTTATTCCACTTTTAACCGAAGTGATTCCAATTTACCTTGTTTGGAGATTTGACAATATCTTCTTCATTCTAATCAAACCAGCGTAGAATCACCATGAATCAAGATGTAAGAATCTTGATTTGGACTCATTAATCACTGTATAATCACCCTGAAGTTGAATCAATATCATTGGAGTTATGATGAAGAAGTTATCCCACTTTTAACCGAAGTGATTGTTAGAATAAGTGTGTTAAGAGTCTGGTTTGTGTGTAGAAGATGAAGAACAGGAAGAACTAGAGAGAAGGAAGAGAGAAATCGTGAGAGAGTGTAGAGAGAGAGAGACGAGAATAGAGAAATGAGGAATTGTATTCCTTGCCTTAATGGTTTCTTAGGATGCATACATAAATAGGGAAACAAGATGACTAAAGAAAGAATAAAACAAATGGTCTGAGTGAGGCAGAGATCAGTCTGGACCAGGCAGAGGGCTCGTCCAGCTGAGGAGAAAGTGACTGGTTGGCTCGTCCAGCTGAGGAGAAAGCGACTGGTCCTTATGTCTCTCTCATCTGTTTAAACCTTAACTACACATGTGATCTCCTTCTGTCTTGACTCCAACGGACACCTTTCCCTTTCTCAAGCTTAGGCAGATGTTTGAATAAGTCTTTCCCGGTTAGACTCTCCTCTTGTGTGCCGTGCAAGTCAAGTTAGGTCTAGGTAGTGTACGGACTTGTACGGATCATTCCTCTCTTGATCATCCAGACTGCTTCTTCTCATCTTGGTCTCTTAACTCTTGCCATTCATTTCTTCATGTCAACATTGCATCCTCTTGTTTATTGCTTCATGTTCACACTCCCCTCAAGCTTGACTATGAGGAACCAGTCAAGCTTGGATACCATGAAGCATTCCCTCATTAAAACCTTACTTGGAAAAACCACTAGGGATAAAAACCAAGCAGGAAAAAGAGTAGAATACTTCATGGCAAGAGGAACAGTGACATGTGAGGTCTATGAGTCCAAGTCTAGGGTGAATGGACTCACAAACCTTGGTGCTGGCTGCCTTAGTGAATATATCAGCCAGTTGATCTTCACTTCTGGTATAGCATGGGAGAATGACTTGATGTTCCACTGCTTGCCTGACCTTATGGCAATCCACCTCTATATGCTTGGTTCTCTCATGGAATACTGAGTTGGATGCAATGTGTATGGCTGCCTGATTATCACAGTGCATTGTCATGGGTGTAGTGATCTCTATACCCAAGTCCTTTAGCAATCCCTTGATCCATATGAGTTCACTAGTTAGCTTCCTCATAGATCGGGTATTCTGCCTAGCACCTTGAGCAAGATACCACCTTCTGCTTCTTGCTTTTCCATGTGACTAAGTTCCTCCAATGAATGTGCAATAGCCTGTGGTTGATCTTCTATCAACTCTGTCTCCAGCCCAATCAGCATCACAATATCCTACAACTTCAGTGCTCTTGTTGCACGCCATCCACACACCCTGACCAGGAGCTTCTCTTAGGTATCTCAAGATCCTCTCCACCATATTCCAGTGATGAACTTTGGGGTCTTGCATGTGTTGACTCACTTGGTTCACAGCAAAGCACACATCTGGACGAGTGATGGTTAGGTAGATTAGCTTTCCAACCATTCCTTCTATACTTCTTGACATCTTCAAAGGATGTATCTTCAAACTCCCCCTCCCGCAGTACCTTGTAGCCTTCTTCCAATGGGTTTTGGCCTGTCTCCTCCAAGGTTTCCTGCCTCATTTAAGATGTCAAGTGTGTACTTCCTTTGAGATAAGAAAAGCCCCTCTTTAGATCGGCATATTTCAATCCCAAAGAAGTACTTTAACTCTCCTAAATCCTTATATCAAATGCTGTTTTAAGAAAGGTTTTAGTTGAGATGATACCTCCCTTGTCACTACCAGTGATGATAATTTCATCTACATAGACAAGAATGACCACCATTCCTTGCTGGCTAGTTAGTGTGAAGAGTGTATGATCAGCTTCAGACTTCACAAAGCCTTTTCCATTGAGTGTTGTGCTCAACTTGTGATACCAGGCCCTTGGTGATTGCTTCAATCCATAGATTGCCTTCTTTAGTCTTAGGACATTTCCTGGTTATACAAGGCTCTCTAGGCCAGGAGGTGGTCGCATGTACACTTCATCTTCCAACTCTCCTTGTAGGAATGCATTCTTCACATCCATCTTGCCATAGTTCCCATTCCAAGTTAACAGCAATGGAGAGAACAATTCGTATTGTATGAAGTTTAACCACTGGTGCAAATGTATCATGTAGTCCTCTCCATAAGTTTGAGTGAATCCCCTTGCTACTAGTCTAGTCTTCTTCCTCTCTGGTTTCCCATTTGCTAGATACTTGATAGTGAAGATCCATCTACTTGTTACTGCCTTCTTGCCTTTTGGGAGTTCAGCTTCATACCATGTATCATTTGCTATCATGGCATCAGTCTCTTTCCCTACTGACTCTCTCCACTCCTCATGTTCCATGGCTTCCTGATATGACCTTGGTATCCATCTTGATCCAACTCACTGATGAAAGGCTTGATGTTCTTCTGGATACTGAGCCATAGAGCATGTTGCACTGATTGGTTGAGCTACTGCCTCAGCATTGAAGTATATGTTAACTTGAAGAGAGACAAATGATCTTATGAGAGATGAGATGGAGCAGTGGAGTTGAAC
>CAJHQQ010003995.1:0-34522 GCA_905132885.1 Moricandia moricandioides | reverse complement strand
ATTGTCGCCTGGAATTTTTTAGTAAGAAGAAATCATTTATCTCATCCACTGTTTCATTCCTTGGGGTAAGGATGGTACTAACTCGCAAATAATCTCGGGTTTAAATGAACGTTGGAGATCTGGGAAAGTTGCTTTTTGTAATTGTCCTAAAGGATTTTTCTCTTTCAGGTAATATTAAGTTATTTCTCTATCTATATATTGCGTTATTGAGACCTTTCTTGTTGTGATGATGGCGCTGCTTTAGCTTCTCCATTCCCAACTTGAAATATCCATTTAGCAAACTCTTTTCTTCTTCTTTCACTCTTATGTTTTTGAAAGGATGGCTATGTTGCAGTTGTCCATACAAATGACCTATTCAGTGACGCGATAACTGTATCTTGTCTGCTTCCTTGTGGATTGACTGGTAAAACTTGACAAAAATCTCCACCTAACAGGATGTTTTCCCTCCAAAGGGTTTTATCAAATGTAGTAGGGTCAAGAGAACTCATGATATCCTTTAGGATTCGATCCAATGCTTCAAATGTGTAGCGATGCGCCATTGGTGCTTTATCCCATATAATAAGGGATGTTTCTTGATCAGTTTCTGCAAGAATTGTGTTCACTTGGACTTCATAAATTGAATCGTCATGGATATCGATAGGAATTTTGAAACTTGAATGAGCGGTTCTTCCTCTTGGTAAAAGTGTTGCCGCTATTCTAGACATTGCAACTGATAATACTACTCGTTTTTTCTGAACGTAGTTTTGAAAGTGTCCTATAACGTAGGTTTTCTATGTTCTCCCTGTTCCTTAGAAAAAAAAACTCTGAATTGCAGTTGTTGACGAATCCATTACTTCTTCATTAACAGCCAGTTCTCATAGTTGAGGTTTTGAAAATAACCCGAATGAGTTTTCTTTTCTTCATTTGCATTGTATTTTTTTTTCTTATTGGATCATAAAATTTGACATTGTTGAAGATATTTTTCTCCAGCAACGGCATGTCTGGATAGTCTACCAATGACTTATCGCAATCGTTTAAGAAGCTTTTGGAGTTTGATTAGAACATATTGTTGAACTTTTTCATCTGTTAATTTTAAACCTTCGAAATATAACCTTCTCCGTTGCATGTATAAATTATCCTCACCAAGACTTTTCCACAATTTTCCACAACTTTAGAGGGTCATTTACTTCACAATAAATTAACAGAACAACAAATAAATTCTCGTAACTGGCATGCATAAGCCCGCTGCGATGATTCATCCATTACTTCATGCTATTCTCTATCTCCCATCTAAAAGGCCCATTGCAAACAACTTTCTCTGTAAGTTTTGTATATCACACCTCCAACGGTTCGTATGATGTCAAAACTTGTATAACCTTAACGTGTTTTATTATCAAACGTAGATAATTTTTTCACCCTTCTGAGGGGTTAATATTAAATATGCTGCCAATGCTATTCCTCTTTTTCGCCTTGACCATTCCTTGGAAGTTTTATCCCACACAAAATATTTTGGCAATTGAATGTATGTGATGTGGCGGCCAGTTTGCATCTCGTTCATTAGTTTCCATCCATTTAGTGAGCATTGTATCTTGCACCGTCATTGTGTTGACAACATCTTCTAAATACCACGCTACGCGGCGGGTTAAAAATATAAAGTTTAGCATTTGAATGTCTATAATGTAACGTTTAATGACTGTTTGAGGTGAAAACGGTTCAAGAACAATATGAGAGTGAGATGGGGCGAACAAAGACGTTCTTTTATAGATCTGAACAAGAGGTTACAAGGAGGTAAGTAAAGAGGCGAACTAGCCGGAGCTCGGAGAGCAGACCGGAGGAATACAAAGTGGTGAGTATCGGTGAACGTAAGGAAACCCTAGATCTAGCAGTCTAGCCGCCTAGTATGTATGTCGAAAGTGTGATCCCTTTTCTCCTCGTTGCTTTTCTCCTTTTATAGACCCTATCTTCGTGTTCGCCCTAGTTTACCCGAGCCTTGTTGGGCTTTATTCTCGTTGGGCCCGTTTAGTAGCCCGGGTAAATCATGCTTCTGCCGACTCTTCCAGAACACTCTTAGTCGCGCTACTAGACACGTCCTCGTGCTGAGGCGTTTCTTACGCGTTTAGTGGGCCGAGTACATTGTTACATCGGGCTAAGCTTCTCCATTTGATGGGCCTTGTGGAGGGGTGTAACCCATCTCCTACAATAAGTCCCCCCTAGTTCACTTGTGAGTTCATAGGACTCTAAGTGAATTTGTGGGTCAGGTTTGATCAAATGGGGAATCTAGCATGGATGCGCATTTAGGCGTCACCTTGAGCGAGTCTAGTAGCGCGGCTAGGACGTCGTCTGCTAGAGCGTGTTTAGCAGTCGTCATGAGCGGATCTAGTAGCGCGGCTAGGACGTCGTCTGCTCGAGCGTGTTTAGCGGTCACCTTGAGCGCGTCTAGTAGCGCGGCTAAGACGTCGTCTGCTAGAGCGTGTTTAGCAGTCACCTTGAGCGCGTCTAGTAGCGCGGCTAAGACGTCGTCTGCTAGAGCGTGTTTAGCGGTCACCTTGAGCGCGTCTAGTAGCGCGGCTAGATGTCTTCTGCTAGAGCGTGTTTAGCGGTCACCTTGAGCGCGTCTAGTAGCGCGGCTGAGACGTCGTCTTGTAGCGCGTTTAGGCGCCTGCTCAAGCGAGTCTAGTAGCGTGGCTAGGACGTCGTCTGCTAGAGCGTGTTTAGCGGTCACCTTGAGCGCGTCTAGTAGCGCGGCTAAGATGTCTCTGCTAGAGCGTGTTTAGCGGTCACCTTGAGCACGTCTAGTAGCTCGGCTAGAGACGTCGTCTTGTAGCGCGTTTAGGCGCACTGCTCAAGCGAGTCTAGTAGCGCGGCTAGGAGTCGTCTGCTAGAGCGTGTTAGCGGTCACCTTGAGCGAGTCTAGTAGCGCGCGCAGGGCGTCGTCAGCTAGAGCTGCTTAGCGGTCACTTGAGCGCGTCTGTAGCTCGACCAGGGCGTTGTCCGATCTAGTCGACCGATTGTGGTGCGCGTTTAGCAGACATATTTTTTCTTCACTTAACCCTTTTCCGGTTTAGTTCCAACCGCTTCTCGATTTAGCTCCGGTTGAATTCCGGTTCTAGTGAACCGGTTTTAGGGGTTAACCGGACCTAATTAGGTGAGAAATCAAAAGATTTCGAATAATCTTGTGGGTTTCTGCGGTTGATGGGCCCATTTAGGCCTGTTTAGATGCATTAATGCACTTGAAAATTGTGCCTTAGGATTTGCTATAAATAGGTAGATGCTCTTCTCTTTTCATTATTCTTCTCTGCAAGTTCAGGTACTCTCTTCTCTCCCTTCTCTCTACTTTTAACTTTCTCTCTCTAAGTTGTTCTCTGGTTTTTCGCCTGGGGTCTTCCCTTTGTGGGTGGTTTAATCGACTGAGTTGGAGCTATGGCTTCGTCCGGAGGTTGTCGCGTGAGGAGAAAGGCAAAGGAATCTCCTTCGCGATCGGGTCAGACCGATGATGTCACGGAGAACGGGAGTCCGATAGAGGATTTTAGCTTGATTCATCGCGACGCGCTGCGGAGCGAGCGAGTCGAGTCGCGTAGCGTGAAGGGACGTCCAAGACGCCGAAGAGGAGAGCCAGGAAGGCGATTCAAGTCGTTCGGGTAGCGGGTCCGAGCGAGAGGATGTCGAAGATTCTGACTCCAATCAGGATAGTGAAGACTTAGCGTTTCCGGGTCAGAGTCCTCGAACCTTGTGGTTGAGACATCCTTACTAGGCGGCTAGATCTAGGGTTTCCTTTACGTTCACCAATACTCACCGCTTTGTATTCCTCCGGTCTGCTCTCCGAGCTCCGGCTAGTTCGCCTCTTTACTTACCTCCTTGTAACCTCTTGTTCAGATCTAATAAAGAACGTCTTTGTTCGCCCCCATCTCACTCTTATATTGTTCTTGAACCGTTTTCACCTCAAACAATTTGGCCATCGCGATGTTGAAAGCCGTCATATGTTCTACAGGATCGCCGCCGGGCTTGTATTGCGGAACACGCAGCTTCTCGATCTTGCGGAAGTTTACGCTAGTCAGCGTACTGCTATAAAGTCATGCCGTTCGGGTTGAAGAACGCCGGTGCCTACCCAGCGACTCGTCAACCGCATGTTTGCCGACAAACTCGGTAGCACCATGGAAGTTTATATCGACGATATGCTCGTTAAGTCGCTTCACGCCAAAGACCATCTTAACCATCTGCGCGATTGCTTCGAAACGCTAAACAAGTATGGGATGAAGCTGAACTCAGCGAAGTGTACGTTTGGAGTCTCCTCAGGTGAATTCCTAGCTACATTGTTACCCAACGCGGCATTGAAGCCAACCCGAAGCAAATATCAGCTGTGCTCGACCTCCCAAGTCCTAAGAACAGCCGCGAAGTCCAGCGGCTAACCGGTCGCATCGCCGCTCTTAACCGATTCATTTCTAGGGTCAACTGATAAATGTCTCCCTTTCTACGACCTTCTCCGTGGAAACAAGAAGTTCGTTTGGGACGACAAGTGCGAGGAAGCCTTCTCCCAGCTCAAGAAGTACCTCACCACTCCTCCAGTCCTCGCAAAGCCAGACGAAGGAGACGTCCTCTCACTATACGTCGCCGTCTCTAGTGCCGCGGTTAGTAGCGTCCTCATCAAGGAGGACAGAGGCGAACAAAAGCCAATCTTCTACACAAGCAGGCGTATGACTGGCCCAGAAACTCGGTACCCAGCTCTCGAAAAGATGGCTCTCGCCGTGGTAGAAGCAGCCAGAAAGCTGCGACCTTACTTCCAATCACACTCGGTTGAGGTGCTGACCGATCAACCTCTCCGAACTGTCCTGCAGAATACGAATCGCGCTGGTCGACTAACCAAGTGGGCCGTAGAACTCGGGGAGCTTGACATCACGTATAAGAATCGCACAGCCCTCAAAGCTCAGGTCTTGGCTGACTTCATTGTCGAGTTGGCACCCGAACTAGAGCAGGGTGCCCAACTCCCGAGTCAGAACTGGATATTACATGTGGACGGTTCCTCAACGAACAAAGGTTCAGGCGCAGGCGTTCAACTCCAATCCCCAACAGGCGAACTGATACGTCAATCGTTCAGCTTCGGCTTCCCGGCGTCAAACAACGAAGCTGAGTACGAATCACTGATAGCCGGCCTACGCTTGGCTAAAGCAGTCAAGGCAAAACGAGTAAGTGCGTATTGTGACTCTCAGCTCGTCGCCGGTCAGTACAATGGAGACTACGACACCCGCAACGACCGAATGGATGCTTACCTCCGTATCGTTCAAGAGTTAGCAAAAGAGTTTGAATTTTTCGAGCTCACCAAGGTACCCCGCGGTGAAAATGCTTGCGCAGATGCACTCGCCGCTCTTGGAAGCAAATTACGCGACCAAATCAAGCGAACCATCCCGATACATCGCATCGACGAACCAAGCATCAACGTTTCGAATGAGACGGCTATCTTTGTTGCCCCCATCAATGACACAACGATGACTGAGACCGATCAGCAGACCATTGACTGGCGTTTGGAGTTTATCAACTACCTCTCGCACGGCACCCTGCCAACCGAGAAGTGGGAGGCTAGACGACTAAAAAGGCGCAGCGCGCATTATGCCGTCATGGATGACGAACTTTTCAGATACAACGCATGCGGGGTCCTCCTCAAATGCATTCACGGCGACGAAATTCGACGTGCGATGGCCGAAACCCATGACGGCGCTGGAGGAAACCATTCCGGAGGACGGGCTTTAGCCTTAAAGATCAGAAACGCGGGTCTCTTCTAGCCAACTATGAACACAGACTGTGAATCCTATTCTCGTCAATGCGACAAATGCCAGAGACATGCACCTGTCATACATTGCCCAACAGAAGTGTTACAAACCTCTACCGCTCCTTATCCGTTCATGCGCTGGGCTATGGATATCATTGGTCCCATGGTTTGTTCCCGTCAGCGCCGCTTTGTCTTAGTCCTTACCGACTATTTCACCAAGTGGATCGAGGCTGAAGCCTTCCCTCAGGTGACTGACAAGGAAGTCCGCGGTTTTGTCTGGAAGAACATCATCTGCCGTTATGGTCTCCCATACGAAATAGTAACCGACAACGGTTCGCAGTTCATGTCTGGGAACTTCAAAGACTTTTGCAGCAAATGGAACATCCGCCTGAGCCCCTCCACACCCAGATACCCGCAAGGAAACGGTCAAGCTGAGTCCTCTAACAAGCTCATCGTCGATGGAATCAAGAAACGTCTGGACCTCAAGAAAGGCCACTGGGCCGATGAACTAGACGGCGTCCTATGGAGCCATCGTACAACACCAAGGGGAGCGACTAAATCAACCCCCTTTTCTCTTGCATACGGAGTCGAAGCCATGGCTCCAGCTGAAGTCAACGTCTCTAGCCTCCGGCGTTCCAAAATGCCACAACACATCGAGCTCAATGAAGACATGCTCCTCAACGCGCTTGACGAACTAGAGGAACGTCGCGATCAAGCCTTGCTCCGAATCCAGAACTACCAGCACCAGATTGAAAGCTATTACAACAAGAGAGTCAAGCCAAGACCGCTCGCGCTCGGAGAACTCGTACTGCGTAAGGTATTCGAGAACACCAAGGAGCTCAACGCTGGTAAGTTAGGCGCACGCTGGGAAGGACCATACAAAATCATCAAGGTCATCAAACCAGGCGTCTACCAACTTCAAACCTCGCACGGCGTAGATGTCCCAAGGTCATGGAACTCCATGCACCTTCGACGTTACCATTCGTAGGACAATCCTCTGTCCTCCCTTCCGGCCGAGTAGATGCACCCTAGCTGTCACTTCTACTCGCCCGAGTAAATGCGCCTTAAAACAGCCACTTTTACTCGGGTAAACCGAACTACGAACGGCTTGATCCTCTTTCGGGGTACGTAGGCAGCCTTAACTGGTCTAGCTGTAACAACACCAAAGTCCAAACTTTGTTACGGTCCAACACGACCGAGGCGATATCCATATCCTCGTCTGCAGATGAGGACACAGATACTCGCACCCACGAATCAACCATGTCCTGATCAGACACTTGGTTGAGGGACCAAAAGTCACGCGTCACCTAGACCGACATGCGAGGGAAATCCGGACCGCTATCTGAGTAAACGAGTGAACGTTCTGGCCGACTGAACTCGTTAAGTCACTGATTAGCCGGCCTGGAACCTTTCCCTACGAATCGAACATATCGCTTCCCCGGAAACAAGACCTGGGGGAAAGGGTAGATATACCTGCGACAAACAGTTAGTGAACCTGGGAAAACTCTCAAACACTTAGTCATATTTCGTCGTAGGGAAATCTTGATTTGAAGCATGCTCAAAAGGCAGCAAACCGAATACAAGCCAGGAAAAGTCTTACAACAGGAAAGGACCCAGCAGGGACTCAAAAACAAAAACAAAAAATCCGTAAGATAAATGGCAATACAACAACAAGAAGCGGTCAGATCACGCTCTCCTTCGAAAGGGAAGGACCGTCCCCAACGGTAGAAGGCAACTCAGCTCCAGGCTCCTTCGCCGCTCCATCGTCCCCAACGGTAGCAGGTAACTCAGCTCCCGACTCCTTCACCGCTCCATCGTCCCCAACGGTAGCATGCAACTCAGAGTTCAGCTCCTTCGCGACTCCCTCAGACAATTTCCTTTGCTCGACCAGAGTTTGTGCAGGCAGCTCTTCGGTGAGGGCCGATTTCTCCCGCCCCTTTGACGGCCCTTCTGCCTCGGCAGATTTCGCCGGACCAGCATCCTCGCAAGACGGAACCATATCGATTGGATTCTCCAGCGATTGTCCAGTCGATTCATTCGCGGGAGCATCGTAGGACGTCCGAAGCTGCGAGGCTGTCTCCGATCTAACCAAGTCATCATTCGATCCGTACGGATCAAGCGTAGCCGCGAACTCTTCATTCACGACCCTTGAAGGGAGAACCAGCGGGGAGAGAGTAAGATCTTCGTCGGTCAAAGGACCCACGCTCAGTTTAGCAACATTGGCTTCGTGTTCCTCTTCCTGAGCACTGAAAAGATCGATGAGTTCTTGTGTAATACCCACCTCTTGTTCTCGGATCATCTCAAGACATTTCCTTGTCCCAGAAGCCTGCTCCAACAGACTCTGCTCCTGATCAACAAGGCTGCGCTGTTTAAGGTAGGCCCGCACGCGGTTAATGCAACGGTTAACCTTATCGGTCATAGCCGCCTGAACACGCACCCTCTCGCGAGTGACCTCCTGATGGCGCGAATCCCGCAGACGTTGCCTCTCCTCAATCAACTTCTGAGTGACAGCATCCCTTTCCGCCTGAAGCTCTGCCTTCTCCTTTTCCAACGCATCGTTAGCTTTCTCAAGGCTCGCCTTTTCCCGTGCAAGAACCTTCTTTGCAGCGCGGTCAGCCTTAAGAATCCTCTCAAACCCCTCAAACTTCTCGCGAAGAATCTCTTTTTCCTTCCTGTTATCGGCCTTTATCCGCTCGATAATACCGAGCCTGGTTCGGGCGCAATTTTCTGCGGCACCAAGCTGAACCAACGTCTGCCTAAGATTCCTGTCATACTTTTCAACAAGGACGTTCATGCTACCGTCAGCCTGAAAGCAAGCAAACAAACAGAAGGATATCAGACTAAAGGGGATGATAATGCGACTAAAATCGTCAAAACTTTGATCAAAAGTTCGTATACCCGTCTGTTCGCCAGTGAAGCCTCCGTGTACTCATCTTTAAAAATAAGGTCTCCAACTTGAGGCATCTCAATAGGTCCGCCTCGGATCTGTCGAGTAAGATCGGCGCACCGATCCGGGTTATGTATCAATGGAGTTGCTTCATCATACGAGAAGTTCACGTGGTCCGCAAACTCGATACAAGGTCTCTTGCCAAGCGAACCCTCCGATCGACTTATCCGAGTAGGAGACTTCCTTTTCTCATGAGTATCGGTGGGGGAAGGATTTGCCAGCGGGCTACGAGTTTCGACCTCATCGTCGACATGCGCTGGTTCCCGAGCGTCCGCAGGATGAGACTCGGGATCTAGAGACTGCGGGGCCTCCTTAGCAGGCTTCTTCTTCTTTTTCTTCTTCGGGCGTTCTCCTGAACCCCCTTCCTCAGAATCATCCCCAGTAGGACCGCCGTCAACGAGATCCCCGCGCGACTTCTTTCCCTTCTCCTTCCGCTTTCTCTTCTTCGTCGCTTCAGGAGCCGGCGGACCAACATCAGCAGATTGATCAGTCGGGTTCTGATCGCGTTGTTGAGAAGCTTCAGCGTCTTTATCTCCAGCCGACGAAGCCCTGGTAGTCGACTTCTTCAGCAGTTGGAGCTTTCCCTTAAGTAACGCACTTAAGTCCGGTCTCGCCGACATCTTTCTCGCTTGCCTAAGTAGTTTCTGCTGCTTCCTGGTAAATAAGGATAAGCGAGATTTACGCGCCGAGATCACTAGCGGCTGTCTCGATTCCCAATCAACTGCGACAAGCGAAAGGAGAAAAGAACCGTTAGTCAATTGGACAGAACCGAGATCAAGAAAGGAGGATTACCTCTCGCTATGCGTGCTTGTTGACGGCGAATCCACTCCCGACTCAGATCCGGCCAATCCAGATGACTTTGAGTCGCAATAGCCTGCGCGATCTCGAAGAACTTCTCTGGATACGCGATTGTATTCGGATGACGACCTGCAAAAGGTAAAAAACAAGGTTAGGTGACCGACGAATATAGCAGACACCACGATGCTCGTTTTCTACCAATTTCATTGTTCCATAAAACCGGAAAGTCGTCTTCAATGGCTTCTGCAAACGCGTACTTATCAGCTTTGACATAAAAGTACGAACGCTGCCAGTTCATTGTCTTGTGAGGATGACCAGTCAAGACATTATAACTTGGACGCATCTTCACCGAGAATAAGCCCCCCTTTTCAGCTTTCGTAGAAGTCAATTCTTCGAATACTCTCACACTCATAGGAACATCTATCTCCGCAGCCATCACCATCAGCATGACGGCATTCCGAATCGATCCGATCTTCATTTGGCTGATCGCTACTCCCCGCCTTCTCACGTACGCGGAGATCAAGCGCGGAATTGGAAACCAGAGCTTCGAATAATCCTCGAAGTACGACTCATATAGGCACTGGAAGCCGATCGGAGGGGACCAAGGCCTCTGCTCCGGGGAAGGAATCACGTAAGTCACGCCTGCTCCTCTGGCACACTCCAGCACGCTCCTCACAGATCCATGGTTAGATCGAGTCCCGAAAACATTCTCCCAACGTTGACCCTCAGCCCAAGGATCTCGCAATGATTCCGGGGGAAGAGCATTTAACTCCTCAAAGGTGTCATCGAGACGACGAACGGTCGGCCTACACTCGATCAAATCAAACCTAGCGGTTCGATGTCTCAACCACAAGGTTCAAGGACTCTGACCCGGAAACGCTAAGTCTTCACTATCCTGATCGGAGTCGGAATCTTCGACATCCTCTCGCTCGGACCCGCTACCCAAACGACTTGAATCGCCTACCTGGCTCTCCCCTTCGGCGTCTCGGACGTCCCTTACGCTATGCGACTCGACTCGCTCGCTCCGCAGCGCGTCGCGATGAATCAAGCTAAAATCCTCTATCGGACTCCCGTTCTCCGTGACATCATCGGTCTGACCCGTCGCGAAGGAGATTCCTTTGCCTTTCTCCTCACGCGACAACCTTCCGGACGAAGCCATAGCTCCAACTCAGTCGATTAAACCACCCACAAGGAAGACCCCAAGTGAAAAACCGGAGAACACTTAGAGAGAGAAAGTTAAAAGTAGAGAGAAGGGAGAGAAGAGAGTACCTGAACTTGCAGAGAAGAATAATGAAAAGAGAAGAGCATCTACCTATTTATAGGAAAATCCTAAGGCACAATTTTCCAAGTGCAATTAATGCATCTAAACAGGCCTAAACGGGCCCATCAGCCGCAGAAACCCACAAGATTATTCGAAATCTTTTGATTTCTCACCTAATTAGGTCCGGTTAACCCCTAAAACCGGTTCACTAGAACCGGAATTCAACCGGAGCTAAATCGAGAAGCGGTTGGAACTAAACCAGAAAAGGGTTAAGTGAAGAAAAAAAAATATATATGTCTGCTAAACGCGCACCACAATCGGTCGACTAGATCGGACAACGCCCTGGTCGAGCTACTAGACGCGCTCAAGGTGACCGCTAAACACGCTCAAGCAGAAGACATCTTAGCCGCGCTACTAGACGCGCTCAAGGTGACCGCTAAACACGCTCGAGCAGACGACGTCCTAGCCACGCTACTAGACGCACTCAAGGTGACCGCTAAACACGCTCTAGCAGACGCCCTAGCCGCGCTACTAGACTCGCTCAAGGTGACCGCTAAACACGCTCGAGCAGACGACGTCCTAGCCACGCTACTAGACGCGCTCAAGGTGACCGCTAAACACGCTCGAGCAGACGACGTCTTAGCCGCGCTACTAGACGCGCTCAAGGTGACCGCTAAACACGCTCTAGAAGACGACGCCCTAGCCGCGCTACTAGACTCGCTCAAGGTGACCGCTAAACACGCTCTAGCAGACGCCCTAGCCGCGCTACTAGACTCGCTCAAGGTGACCGCTAAACACGCTCGAGCAGACGACGTCCTAGCCACGCTACTAGACGCGCTCAAGGTGACCGCTAAACACGCTCGAGCAGACGACGTCTTAGCCGCGCTACTAGACGCGCTCAAGGTGACCGCTAAACACGCTCTAGAAGACGACGCCCTAGCCGCGCTACTAGACTCGCTCAAGGTGACCGCTAAACACGCTCGAGCAGACGACGTCCTAGCCACGCTACTAGACGCGCTCAAGGTGACCGCTAAACACGCTCTAGCAGACGCCCTAGCCGCGCTACTAGACTCGCTCAAGATGACCGCTAAACACGCTCGAGCAGACGACGTCTTAGCCACGCTACTAGATCCGCTCATGACGACTGCTAAACACGCTCTAGCAGACGGCGTCTTAGCCGCGCTACTAGACGCGCTCAAGGAGACGCCTAAACGCGCATCCATGCTAGATTCCCCATTTGATCAAACCTGACCCACAAATTCACTTAGAGTCCTATGAACTCACAAGTGAACTAGGGGGGGACTTATTGTAGGAGATGGGTTACACCCCTCCACAAGGCCCATCAAATGGAGAAGCTTAGCCCGATGTAACAATGTACTCGGCCCACTAAACGCGTAGGAAACGCCTCAGCACGAGGACGTGTCTAGTAGCGCGACTAAGAGTGTTCTGGAAGAGTCGGCAGAAGCATGATTTACCCGGGCTACTAAACGGGCCCAACGAGAATAAGGCCCAACAAGGCTCGGGTAAACTAGGGCAAACACGAAGATAGGGTCGATAAAAGGAGAAAGGCAACGAGGAGAAAGGGCATCCACACTTGAACATACTTACTAGGCGGCTAGATCTAGGGTTTCCTTACGTTCACCAATACTCACCGCTTTGTATTCCTCCGGTCTGCTCTCCGAGCTCCGGCTAGTTCGCCTCTTTACTTACCTCCTTGTAACCTCTTGTTCAGATCTAATAAAGAACGTCTTTGTTCGCCCCATCTCACTCTTATATTGTTCTTGAACCGTTTTCACCTCAAACAATGTTGAGATTTAATAAACTCCATAAAAGCCTACCAAAGAAGAGTCAAAAACAAATCTTTGGAGATTCCTCCAATAGAAGGTCCCAACGACGAATCACATTTCAGGAAAGTAAAATTATTCACGATGACAAACCTTATGATGACGCATTAGTTATAAAGATAATCGTCACATGTTTTGAGTTGTCTCCCATAATGATCGATACTGGAAGCTCGGTTAATGTACTGTTTTATGACACATTCAGACACATGGTGTTTAACAAAACTGAACTGAAAGGTACGAGAATACCTCTCACCGACTTCATGGGAGAAATAACTTATTCACTCGGACACATTCAGTTTCCAGTCTTCGCAAAAGACGTACATCAACTGGTTGACTTTGTCGTAGTAGATAAACCAACACCCTTTAACGCCATAGTTGATAGGTCATAGATCTATGCGATGAAAGTTACTCCTTCCAAACATATCATCAACATATGAAGTTCTCGAATCCAAAAAGTGTACAAGAAGACAATTTTTTGTTGTTTAAACCTTACCCAATTAGAACATTATAAACAGGGTTACTCCATCAAAGGAGGACGTACAGAGACAGAAAACAAAGCTGCTTTGGCTAATCCATCGGAAGTGGCATTACTCAGGCTTGGGATAAACTTAAATAAGATAGAAGAAAGATTTTACTCAACATGCAAATGTCATGGAGGATTCCTTTAATGGATATCTCTGCGGACTGATCCTTGAGAAAGGAAACAAGACATTTGGAGTCTAGGTGGAACACCATGTCTTTGAAATTTAACGCCTTAGAATCCTTTAGGGCTTCCTTAAGTTCCCAAGCTTCAGCAACCAAAACCGATGCCACAAAGGAGCGATGAGCCAATCATTGTTTGATAACATTTTCTTGTCTGTTTTGGAAAGACCATCCCGAACCACAATTTCCTGATCTTTTATCCCATGCTGCATCAGAAATACAATGGATAGCCAAATGTGGGACTAAAGAGATATCATGGATAATAGGATGGGGCAGAGGAGGTTGTCGCCGGACTGGTTTTGTCTTAGATACAATAGCTTCTTGCCATTCTCGCGCTAAGCGGATAGCTCTTAATAGCACCTCAGTTTTTGAAAAGAATTTATTCTAAAACAGGAGTTGGTTCCGGCTAGTCCACATTGACCACAATAGCCACAGGTACAAAGGGACAAAGACACCCAAAGGAGGCATATTGATCATGTTCCTGCAAAGAGTCAACAAGTCACCCACAGAGTTACAGGTCAAAGGAGAGGGTTTATTTGTAGCAGGCAGAGAATCCCAAATCCTGGTGGCAAAGGGGCATTGGAAAAACACATGTAATTCGCTTTCCACTACTCCACAAATTTTACACGTCCCTGCTACATCCAAACCCCTACGGGTGAGAGCTTCTCCTACTGATAGGGCTTTACTTTTTAGCTTCCACATGAACTGTTGGACCTTTGGGGAGTAGTTGACGTTCCAGATACTTTTACACCAGTCGAAATCTCCAGTCATTTTCGAGTACACATTGACTTTGGCGAGGGCATATCCTGACTTTACAGAGTACTTCCCAGACTTCCCCGGTAGCCATACTATTTCATCTTCCATATCCATTGAGCTAAGCGGCATATGGTGAGGTACGATAAGCCTTATAGCTTCCACATTCCATTTATTGGTGATATGGTTTGTGAGGTCTTTAACTAGCAGACTTTGGGCTTCCTCCTTTGGAGGACCTATAGGTCGTTGGGGTTGGTCTATGGAAACCCAACAATCCTTCCAGACACTGATCCGGTTTCCATTTCCAACGACCCACCCGAGCCCCTTTTTCAACACTTCTCAACCTGCCAAAATTCCTCGCCAACCGTGGGACGAAATCCCTGATGTTGAGCAATTTAATATGAAAGTTGAACTACAATACTTTCCCAGCAAGGTTTTTCCCAGTAATGATTCTGGTTCTTTGATTAGTCTCCAAGTAAGCTTAGCCAGCAATGCATCGTTGAACACTTCTATTTCTCTAAAACCTAGCCCACCGATCGACTTAGGAAGGGTTAATTTATCCCATGAGACCCAACACATCTTCCTAAGGCCAGGAGTTATGTCCCACCAGAACCTTGTAAGACATATTGAATCTGCTTACAAAGGAATCTCGGTAACTTGAAGCATGACATAGTATAAGCTGGCATAGCTGCTAAAACTGCTTTTAGTAGGATCAGTTTTTCTGCGTTAGAGAGGAATCTTCCCGTCCAACTCTGCGCTCTTTGTTTTATCCGATCTACTATTGCAGCGAAGATTTACCTTTTACTCCTTCCAAAGTGCTCAGGCAGACCTAAATACTTCCCAATACCTCCTTCATTACTAATATTCAGAGAGTGCTTACATTTTGCTTCCAGGTGAGTCTTAGATGAGAAGGTTATAGCAGATTTGGCTCTATTAATACATTGACCCGAGGCTTTTTCATACTTATCCAGAATAGATGCCAATGCTAGACAGCTTGTGGTGTTTGATTTTCCAAAGAACATGGTATCATATGCGAACAAGAGATGGTTAATAGGCGGGAAATTGCGGGAAACTTTCACACCTGGGAGTATACCTTCCCTTTGCGCCTTCTTGCATAATCCTGAGAGGACCTCTGTGCATAGGATAAAAAGGTAGGGGGAGAGCGGATCGCCTTGCCGAAGGCCTCTAGAGCATAGAACTGTCCCTTGGGGTGCTCCGTTAATCATAAAGGAGTACGAAACCGATGTAACACACTCCATGATCCATGAAATCCACACATCATGGAAACCCAATCTCAGCAGCACTTCTTTAAGGAATCCCCATTTGATTATGTCATATGCCTTACTCATGTCTGTTTTTACAGCCATACATCAGTGTTTCTTTGCCCCCGATTTTCTCAAGAAGTGAAGAATTTCATGGGGAATCAAGACATTATCAGAGATGGCTCTTCCTGGGACAAAAGCTGATTGATGAGTAGAAATGAGATGTTGAAGATGTGGTTGTAACCGCTTCATCAGGATCTTAGCAACGATTTAATAGTGAGTGTTGCACAAGGCTATAGGTCTATATTCTGAGACCTTTTTAGCGCTCAACGTTTTGGGGATAAGCCGTAGATGGGTTTCGTTCATCCTCATGTGCATTGAAGAGGACTCAAAGACTAAACGGATGTCCCGGGAAATGTCGTCACCTATAACATCCCAAAAGGATTGGTAGAAACCCGCAGTGAACCCATCCGGGCCAGGTGCTTTGTCTGCATGGATGGAGAAGACAGCATCTTTTATCTCCGCAAGGTCCGGAATTGAAATAAGTTGCTTGTTTACTTCCTAGGAGACACGTCGGTTTATAGCCTCATGGACCACTTGGCGCACATCAGTCTGGTTCGAGGTGAAGAGGGTTTGGTAGTAGGAGACAAAGGTGTCTACTATACCATCTTCCTCGTACACTGCAGTACCAACCTCGTCTTAAATTACTGAATTTATTCTTAGCTCTTCTGTCTCGAGTGACTGCATGGAAAAGCTTGAATTTTTATCTCCACAATTTAGCCATTGGATTCTACTCCTTTGTCTCCAGTACTGTTCTCCTCACTATACGCCTCTTGGAACGCTAATTTTAAGGCATTGATGGCTTGAGTATCTGGATGGGTTGAGGTAAGTACGCCTCTAGCAAGGTTTGATTTGAGGTAATGGTTGCTTTACTATTGTCATTTTGCTCCTTGACCCACGTTATGAGATCTTGACGGATCCTATTAATCTTTGTGAGAACCGAGTCACTAGCCTTAACATTCCAAGCTTTCTCTACCAGATCTCCGACTTCTGGCTTTTCCCTCAAACTCTGGTAAAAAAAAAACTAATCCTTTCTTCTTTTTGAGGTTCTGATCAAAATGGGTGAGTATTGGCCCATGATCTGAACCCTCAAAATTGAGATACTCACTCCTTCCTGTTGGAAAAATTTCCATCCACGCAACATTGGCCATGGCCCTATCAAGCCGAGATTGAATGAAGTGAGAGTACCAAAACCCTCTCCAAGATAAGGAGTTACCAGAGTATTGAAGGTCTATCAACCCATTTTGAGATACAAAGTTTCGGAAGGATAAAAAAGACCATTCCCATCTAAGTGGGCCGCCTCGTTTTTCTGAATTATCAAGCAAATCATTGAAACCCCCGGTGATTAACCAGGCTTCTTTTTCTGAAGACCAATTAATGATATAGATTCCCAAAATTTTGGTATGTCCTCTTTGTTTGGCGCTCCATAAATATAGGAAACGAAGAAAGTTTTCTGATTAACTTGAATCTTTGTATCAATGACATTTGCAGAAGAAAAAAAAACACTTCTAGCTGTACGTGGTCTTTCCAAGAGAGAATGAGTCCACCACTTAATCCCACAGGCGGGACAGTGAAATGATTAGTAAAATCTGAACCTCTGAACAACTTGAGAACTTCTTCATCCGATCTCTTAGTCTCCATTAGAAACATTATGTCAAGAGAGTTTTTGGATTTAAACTCTTTTAGTCGACGAACTGTTAGGTTGCTTCCAATACCTTGACAGTTCCAGCACATATTGACTAAAGAAGAGATTTTTGATCAGAAAATTTGATCCTTTCCTAGTGATAGCTGTGATGGTAGTAGTTTGCGGTTGGGAAGACACCTGTACTGGAGCTTGTGTATTCATAGTTTTGGATGACACAATTCTTCCTCCTCGACCCAAGTCAGGTATAATTTTCCTCCGAGGGGAGCTTTGAACTTTAGTCACTTTACACTTTTTAAGGCTAGCCCCTTTTAAAGGGCTTCTCGAGATTTTCTTCTTTGTAACCACTCTGGCCGACTACTTCTTGTTAGCAGGAGGGGCAGGATTTTCATCGGCTTTGGATACCTTCCTTTTGTCTTGCATCTTACGGTTATTTGGTTGTTCCGCTGCAGGTCCTAACCTGAGAGAGACATGTAGTCTATCCTCACTAAGGGAGCGGATTGGTGATCTATTAAAAGCCTCCTCCATACTTGTATCCTCTTCCTCAATGTTTGCAGGGGAAAACTCCAGTCTTGTATCCATATTTCTTGAGGAACTAGCTTTTCAACCTGTGAGAGTAGCAGGTGAAATGATCTCATATAGATAATCAATGTTAACCTCTTGAAGTCTCCCTGATTCTGCATTTTCAACTCCATTTTTAAGTATAGGAACCTGATGTTCGGGTAAGGAGAGCCTTTCTAAATCTGATCTTCTCCCATGGGAGTGAAGAGTCCCATCTCCTGAATTTTGTGACCTTTCCCGTCCCACAGCGGTAGTTGAGGTAAATTCTTCACGCTGCGGTTTTGGAGATGGGGTGTGGGAGAGTTGTGAGTGCGTTGCTCTAGGGATCGAGGCCACACTTTGTCCTCCAGGTATAGGTCTCCATTCGTGTCTTTGTGTTCCTAAATGCTCCCGTGAATCTGAGCCTCTAATGGCACCTGAGACACTATTCCGAGATAGTGATAGTCTTTCTCGAGCTGGTGGGCGAGCATAGGGGTGGTCTCTTGAGTATTCCGGATGGTATCGAGGACGATGTATTGGTTCTCGTCGAGAGTAAGCATTTTGTTTAGGATTCCGATCTCCGTGTCGGTCAGAGTACCTTTGAAATTCTCTACTAAAATAAGAGAGGATCCTCTACTGTCGGAGACCTCATAGGAACAGTGATGTTTTCTTTCCTCCTGTCTTTTCTTATCCACCTCTAAACGCTCGAGAGTATTTGATTGAGAATTACCCATGCTACATGGATGAGAGTCTCTATGTGGAGATCTTCTAGTATCAACTGGACAGTCCTTCTTCTCGTGGGATAGAGAGTGATAAGTGAAGCAGTGTTTTTCGAGGTTTTCATAGCTGAATTCAATCTTCTTAACGTCCCCTTATGGGAGGCTAATTTCCCTCGTCATTTCGAGAGGCTTGAGACCATTGATGAAGATTCTCATTCTCCCCTGCTCGACATCGCGTTCTTCCACATGTCCTAGTTCTTCTCCTATGGTTTTCAGAGTTTTGTCGGACCAGTAATGGAGATGAATACCATGAACCATGACCCAAAACAGAATGAGACAGGGAAAATGGTCTAAGACAATAGGTTCCCAACGCTGGAGAATAAGCATCCAGTGTTTGAAGTGGAAAGGAGCCTTTGCCATGATAGATTGGAGGTCTTGTTCAGACTCAAACTTGAACTGGAAAAGTGCGGTCCGAGGTCTCTCCCCCTGATTGTACCAACCACATGCCAGTGCTGGAGGGAGAAGTCAACTAGAGCTCTAGTTTATTGGATAGATGGGTTAGTAACTCTGCCAATAAGAGCAAGGCGGTGTTCTTCTATGAGTTCCTTGGTGTCAGCCTCAAGGATCTGGAGGAGTGCTTTACGGGGAGGACGATGGTCGGCTTGCCATTTTCCTTTTTTCAGATCGAGTCAGAGGGTGAGCCATACTGTAGATAAACGGTGGGAAGAGCTCCCAAAGGAGAGCGTGAACAGGGAGAACCAGATAAAACCACAAGCAGTGTGGTAGAGCCTTAGTGATAAGGTAATTTTAAAAACAATAAAGGAGCTTTCTAACACCCGACCAAGCTACTACCCGTCTTCCGCCAAAGCATAGCTGAGGAAGGGAGTTCAAAACTCTTGTCTAATCCACTCCAGATCTGCTTCATTATAGACTTTGTGCAGATAAACTGATATCGTAGGGGGAAGGAGGTCACCATGATATACCTTTTGGCCAGAGAAAAAACTTCTTCGGAAAAATTGGGCGGTGGCTCCGGAGCTGTTGTCGACTACAAGGGGAGACGGACATGGCGTTGAGTCGCTAATGATGAGCTGAGCACAAGCATCGGAAAGTGTGCCTAGGAACTTTTTCAAGGCAAAATTTTTTAAAACACACAAAAATACAATTATTAAAGTCTGATTATGAACAAGTTTCTTCCAATAATGGATTGGTTAAATAATTCAGTTTCAATTATGGTTACCCTAAAATATTATCTTGATATAGGTCTGATCTCTTATCTTTTAAATTTCATTTTCTAGAATAGTAGTGAAAAATGAAGAGGATATATATTGAGATCACTTGAAAGGTATAAGAAGTTCAGTGAATTTAGCCATGGTAACTTCTTTTCAGTGAATTTCAGTTTATTTAGTTTTGTTTGGTTTCACTAATATTATCTTTGATTATTTAATTATTTTTTGAAATTAAAAAAGTCGTTTTGTTAACAAAGTTTGGTTTGGTTTCGGTTGAAGCATTTTGGGTTGACTCGGTTTTGGTTTGTTTTCCACTCAAATACTCTAATTTGTTAGAGGGTTCTCACTACCGACGATGCGACGTCATTGTGGGTTCCATCTACATTTTTGATCGTTTTTTTGTGTACCCCATCTACATTTCTGATCTGAACCCTAAGCAAGAGGTGTGAGAGATAGAGAGTTCCATTTGCGACGGAGAGGGAGGATCAATGGCGGCGATGCTAACCGGAAGAGGTTTTATGACAGCTAGTAACTCTCATCGGAATTTTCTTCCTTCACTTTCGAGAAACCCATTCTCATGAAAGCTCCGAATGCTCGCCGGAACAACGATCCGGACTCGGTGACAATGCCGACGTCGTTCATGACGGGTTCGATAGTGGGGAAGAGGTTCTACAAGAAGGTGACGACGAGAGAAGCAGACGATGGGAATGGATGGACAGTGATGCTCGATAACAGAACACTTAAAACACCTTCCCAAAGACCTCTCAAGCTTCCTTGTTTGGCACTCACTAAGGCCATTGCTGCTGAGTGGGAGTATCCGGTTTCTTCATTTTCAAAGACTTGGCCTTTCTTTTGTCATTCTACTTAATGATCCCATGTGTAGCTAGCAGAAGGAATCAGACCATTCACAATGTCGTTGATGAAACTAGCATGTACTGCACTTCAAAGAGTCCCTCTTACACGTTCAAAGATCATACAACATCTCTTAAGAAAGTTACATCAAGATCTCGTGTTTTTCCGAGCACCTCATGATAATGATCTAACTAGTGACGTCCATGGTATATATATACACTTTTTCTTCAATTCCTGTTAACTCCTAGATTTTTATACTTACTAGGGTGTGACTTTTGTACAGGTTCAGGTGGAGAGGATTGATCCTCTACTTGAGTGGGTAGAATCAGAGTTTGGGATCAAACCCAAAGTGTATTCGAGCATCTTTGGAGGAAAACAAGATGATAAGCTAGTGAAAGCAGTAGAATATCTTCTCAAGAAGACCAATGATGGTGAACTCGCAAGCATCGATGCGCTCGAAGCATCAGCTCAGTCTGTAGTAATCGCTCTAGGCATCTTCTGAGGAAAATTGAAGATCGATGATGCGATCAAATTGATTAGACTTAAAGAAGACTTACAGGTTTGGTTTAGTCACTTTCTTGCTATCATTATATAACCTTTTGCTTCTAATGTGTCTAATCTTTGTCACACCTTTCACGCAGGTGGAAAAATGGGGACTAGTTGAAGGCGGGCACAATATTGATATTGCTGATCTCAAAGTGCAGATCTCAGCTGCTACTGTGTTTCTTGCTTTATCCCGTTAAAACTGATCTTTGTTGCCTCCAAAAACGCAAAAACAAAGCATCTCTCTGAGCCTATCTGTTTGTAGAATTGTAAGGGTCATCATTGTTTTCTTTTATTCACTAATAAAGCAAAACTCAAAAATGTGATGCTTATATAAAGGTTAAGCAAAACTCATCTGTTCTGATGTTTGTAAGTTTGCAAAAGCAATACAAGAATTATTGATAAATGAGTTTCCAATGGGTACTGCATGATTTGAGTTTTTATTTAACCTTATTTCTGAAGTTGCTTCAAGTATTTCTTTAGTATACCCATCTCGGCTGTCGCTTATCCACCTGCATATGTGAAAGAAGTGTCTTGTTACAATACCTTCTTGCAAGATCAAAACTTAATGAAACAGAGACAATCAGATCGTAGAATTTGCGGTTTTCTCTAGGGACAGCCCAAAGAGTCTAGACTACCTAAATATCCGTACATAATGATAGAGAAACAATCAGACAGTTGGACTTGTAGTTTTCCACAGAGATATTGGAAGAAGCACAAATAGTCCTTAGCACCTTCCTCTAGCGCTCTCTCGTCCATGTCGGTTACACCAAGAGCTAAACTATACTAGAGCTAAAGAACATAAAAGGTCCGTACATAACTTGCGAAGAAGCACACTGATTCCTTAGCACCTTCATTTACAGATCTCTCCTCCATTTCAGTTGCACAAAGAGCTAAACTAAGTCTACACTACACGACTAAAGGGAGCAGAAATAGCCTAAATGACCATACAAAATGATCTAATGTAAACTACCAGCTAGCCATACATAATCAATCTCCCAAATCTTAAGAAGAAACACAATCCTTCAGAGCTAAACTTGATCTAAACACGTTAAAAGCAACCCAAGAACCGTATATGATGAACTAATGTAAACGAAATATTCACAATATAATCAAATCTTATTTGCTAAAACCAATCAAGCTCCACTGTAAAAAAAGCAAGACTTTAGTCTTGGAGCTCAGGCTTCCCCGGAGAATCTGGATTCCATCGGTAGATCTGGAACGTCTTCAGTTTCGCTCCTACGCCGCTGGCCATCGCACCGTCGTGGTTAACATTGACGGCTTTGAGCCAACAACTCTTCCGATCAAACCAAGCGCCATTTTTGTCGGAGAAGAGAGTAAATGAAACAAGATGTTTTAAATAACATCTGCTGTTGCATAATCTATAAGCAACAAAAAAAAAACCCCTCTTTTCTCTCTAAAGACCCCGACCTTCTCTTCATCAGATCCAGCTTCGGCAATCGCCGGCATCGGAGGCGCTCTCTTCATCTCTATCTCTCTTTTCTTCTTTGCTTCCTCTTCTCTCACCGAATCTTGACGATATGTCTTCGGTGCTCTGAGATTGTGTGTCTTCTCTTGTTCCTGGTTACTGCTCATGAGGTTTCTTTAGGACGGAGGAGGCTCGTGGTTGTTGGACTCCAGACGAGTCGAGCTCTTCTGGCTAGGAGGTGGTGGTCGGCGTTTTGGGTCGTGTTTCATCCGGTTTCGTTTCCTTAGATCTCGGGCGTCTCACGGTGTTAGGTGGCGCGTGGTTGGTTGACAAAGCTCCCCCGGTTCCGGATCTGTTCTTTTCACTTGTTCTCTCATCCCTTGTGTCTGACGGTGAGGGGTGGCGGCGCGTGCATCTCCGCTTCGGCTTGGTGTCTCGTCTGAGGGGAAGCTCGATGCCAAAGCTCAAGAGGTTTAGGCTTGGTTATTCTACAATGGCGCGTTCAAGACTCAATGTTCCTCGGCGCGTGTCGGTTCATTGGTTTTGGTGGCGGCGCGTGCTTCCACGGTTTGGTGTTTGGAGAGGCGTCGTCTATGGCTTCGTTCTCCAACCTTGTCTCTGGCGCTTCCTCTTTGTCTTCTCCTGGTCACGGCTCTCCCAGCATGTTCTCATGGTGTTTCGTCGCAAAGGGACACAGTTGAGTCCTCCGGGCTCCTCACTCACGGCTGCTCTATTATTGTATTCTCTGGTTTCGTTCCGTGTTCTGCCGGTCAGTGACTCTGGTTCTCAGAGGCTGTCCATGGCGAGTCATATTCTTCTCCGATTGGTCTCAGTTTGGTATGGGTCTCGATTTCTCATGGTTTGACTACAACATCCCAGCATTGGAGCTGCACCTTGTGGGTCGGTTTTGGTGGTTGTACTCTTCTGGCATCTTGTGGGTCTCAGTTTTGCAACATTCTGTGGAGTTTGCGGCTGCATTTCAACCCGGTTTCTGCTTTGCTTTCCTTGTTTCAGGTTGTTGTAAGTATTCTCCTTCATATCGGTTGTCGTGCTTCATCTTCAAAGAATAGGCCTCTCGTTGGTATGTTCGGGATGACTATCTCGATTCTCCGTGGCGTGTGGTTTCCAGTTCAGGCTGGAATGGTGGGTTACGCCTATCTCTGACTCGAGCCCCGGAAGTGAAGATAGGCTCGTTTGAGGATGGCGGTTAACCTCAACGTCATGGTCCGTCTTTGTTCTTGGGTATCTCGGTTAGTCGGATCGAAGAAAGATATGTTGTGTGGTTCTCGGAGCTGTGTGTCGGCGTTGTTTTGAGAAGGAAGTGATGGTGCAGTGGTCGGCTTGACTCCGGTGAAGTCGACGTTGTTGGCCGTGGATCTCGAGCAAGGATGGGGATCCTTTCGGTTTCCTTGAACTTTAGATTTTTTTCCCTTCCATTGTATTATTTTCTTATTTCTCTTAGATTTTAGTGATAAGCCTAATGTATTTTTGGGCTTCACTGTTTTTCCGATGACCAGCCAGAGGTTTCTCTTCCGGTGCCCTTCTTGGGTTGGTTTCAATCATTATCTATAATATATATATATTTAAAAAAAATATTTTAAATAGTGTTTTTTTTATTTTTAAAACAATGTTTTTCAAAACAATTTATTTATAAACTAACTGGGATTCGGACCCGATGGTTCGCGGGAAAACCATACTAGTTTTAAATGTAATTTAATAATAGTACTATATATAATATATACAATGAAAATGATAAAAAAGAAAAGTTAAAATTAATAGATGAATAATCTAAGATAAATCTAAAAAAAAAATTGTCACTAAAATAGTTGTTAATGAAAAATGACTAAAATAGATTTTATTAAAATGTATAAACATACATTTATCCCCCTTAGTTTAACTAATATAGATTTAGGGTTAAACCGTTAAATTCACGGGGTTGGGTTTGTGGAAGTGAGATTTAAAATTAAAAAACTAGAAAAATATACTAAGAATTCAAAATAAAAAAATCTATTTTGGTCAATTTATTTTTGAGAGCTATTTTTATAACAAAACTTCAAAAAGTATCTTTGAGAGATTTGCTCTTTATGATATCTCTAAAATTGTGGATAAAATTGATAATTGAGAAATATTCTAAAATATACTTTAAAAAGTTTTTGTCACAAAAATAGTTTTGAAAGAAATAATGACTAAAATAGTATTAAAGGTTGTAAATATACATTTATATCCATTGGGTTAACTAGAATTATGGTTTAGAGGTATAAGGTGGAGGTTCATAGGTGAAGTTTAAAATTAAAAAAAAATATTAAAAATATTAATTTTTTTTAAAATAAAAAGTCTATTTCGATCATTTTTTTTCTTGAGTGCTATTTTTGTGACAAAAACTGAATTATCTATTTGAGAGATTTGCCATTAATAATATGGATAAATACCCTAAGATAGCCCTAAGAAAGTTTTTGTCACAAAATAGCCTCCAAAAAGAAAAAAATGACCAAAATAAGTTTTATTAAAGAGCATAAATATACACTTATACCCCTACGATTAACTAATCTAGACTAGGATTTAAAGTTGTGGTGGATGTTTGGGGGTGACTTTAAAATTTTAAAAAATAAAAAATAAATATAAAAAAAATAAAAAAAAGGTATGTTTCGGTCATTTTCTTTCTTCATGGTTTTTTAGGAGACAAAAATTTTAAAATGACTATTTGAGAAAATTGTCCATTAATATATTCATCGAATACATAATAGGGAAATTCTCTTAAATAGTCATTTTTAAGTTTTTGTCACAAAAAAAATAAGGAAAAAAATGACCGAAATAGTTTTTTCTATTTTGAAAATTTTGATATTTATTTCTTATTCTTAAAAATTTTAAATTCACCCCTGAAATATCACGCCACAACTCTAAACTTAAGACTAGATTAATTAACCCTATGAGTATTAAGTGTATACTAGAGTTGAACCCGCACGTCTGTACGGATATTTTTATTTTAAAAAGGAAAAGAAAATTTGAATATAAAATAAATTATAAAAATATAAATTTAATATTAAGTTATGAAAATGATTTTTACTGTAATGATTATGGTCATTCAAATTTCTTCCTCTCCAAAACTTTAATGAAAATATATTTTCATAACAAATTTTGAGTTGTTAAAATAATGGATGATACATAATTATTAGTGGATGGTAAATACATAATATCAAGGAGTGTTTGAATTTGATGCACTTGTTTTATTAAATAATATAGAGATAAATGTTTTTAATTGTTATGTTTGCAAATAATATAGTTAGATAATGAAATGATCCTTTTATTAATCCTAATAAAGTGGACCTATATGACTTTTTTAAAGTAGATAAAAATAGTGACTCTATTTAATAGAGTAGATTTACACTCTTAGTAAAACCTCGTATGGTTATTTTTCTCTTTGAAAGTCTACTTTTGTGACAAAAAAATTTTAATGCTATTCTAGAATATTTTTCTACATAATATGCTATGTTTGAAAGAAAGTGTTTATTATAGATTTTGTTACTGAAATTAAAATACTGATTTTCTAGAATTTCATATTTTTAGTATGGTGTTTCAGTATAAAGTTTATAATTTTAGTGGTTTTGTAACTATTTTTATGAAAATATGTAGTTTTCAAAAATATGTATATTTAAAAAGTGTTGGTTCACTAACAAAACAAATGATACTTTTTTACATTAGTAGTGTGATGGAGTTATACTTTTAAATTATATCATTAAATTGCATAATCAAAAGCTAACGTGATAGAGAATTATTATTGGACCATGTTTACATCAAACCCATCAGACGAATCCACGATAGTGGCCTAAGCATCATTGCCTCGTATATCTGCTGCAATAAATGAGTCAATCACAGCCATCCCAGGACCGTTAGAAATCAAGAACGCTCTTTTTGAAATCCATCCAGACAAAGATCTAGGGCTGGATGGTTTCTCAACCACTTTCTTCCAATTCAATCGGGATATTGTTGGTTCAGTGATCATCCATGAAGTTCAGTGTTTCTGCACCATCGATGAGCTGCCTAGATCCATCAACTCAATTCATATCAGACTCATTCCAAAAAATCAAGCACTAAAAGTTTTTCTGGGATTACAAACCTATTACATAATGCAATGTCTATTAGAAAGGGATATCCAAGATGCCTACAGTAAGACTGAAACCTCTACTTGGCAATGTCATCTCGGAGTCTCAATCAGCTTTCATACAAGGGAGAAATATCTCAGACAATGCTCTTATAACCCATGAAGTACTTCACTACCTCAAAACCTCTCAAGCAAAGGTTTATTGGTAAATGGCTATCGAAACCAACATGCTCAAAGCTCACGACCACTTGGAATGGAACATCAAAATTGTTCTTTAAAACTTGGGTTTCGACCTAAAAAGCGATAGCTTGGATCATACAATGTATCACCACCACTCTTTCCTTATTAATGACAGTGCGTGAACATGTGAGAAGGCTCCTTTTTCCTCAACTTTTCAACCTACAACTCATTATTTCATAAATGCAGCTTTCTGTTGGAGATGACCTTAGCACAGAAGCCCACTAATTGCTAGGCACAAAATCAGGCCTGGTCCATTAACCAAATGATGACTTTGCTAAAAGACAAGACTGTACTTTCGCTATAAAAGGAGGTGTCAGAGTCATTTGAAAGGACAGACCAGAAAAGTTCGAGACGACCTCTCCATTCCGGATGAGCTCGCCTTCGACTACCACAAAACTACCACCAGAAGTCTGAAACGACCTCTCCTATCTAGGACGAGTTTGTTTCCGATGACCAAAAAACTTGTAAAGAGAATTCGTTTAAATGATCTCGTTTAGACATTTTTTTTAAGTTCTTGTAATTTCCGAGCTTGTTTATTCTTGCCCATTACTACAAAATTCTCCGATCCTCTATAATTAATACCACATTACATTATCGATCGAATATGGATTCAACAATTGGCGCCCACCGTGGGGCTGGAGAATCTTCTCTACTTCAAGAAAGCTCGGCGATCACAGAATCCACGTTGCGACCGAAAGCCATGATTTCCGCAATCACCGACAAACTGGGATAGACAAGCATGGCGACCGCGACGACCTCATACCATCCAATTGATGACGCCGCAGCACTAACCTCAGGCCAACCAGTTAGCAGCGCCACGCTAGTCACGACGACCTCGAACCAGATCGCCGACAACACCACACCTGCAATGGCGACTCCGGTGCAACCATCTAGCGCAGCGACGGCAAACTCAACCAGACATCTCTCTGAATTTTCAGGCCCTTCTCGGAAGAATCGACGAGCTCGCTCGAGGAACCACATCGCATCTTGACGACCTCGCGCACTCGCAGATCACGTGCAACAATCGCATCAACGAGCTCCAGTCCATCGAGGTAGGTGCATCCATATCAAAACAAGTCGACACTACCCCACGACTTCAACGAGTTCTTTTTGATGACCTTCCAACACCAACCATCAGACCTGGACAACAACATATGATGCAAGTCAATGATCTACCTATGCCGACCAGCGATCCCAGACAGCATCATGCTCAGTCAGACGGCCAGCAGATCCCAATTGTCAACAATTCCAAAACTGCACAAAGAGAAACTCGGCACAGAAACAAAGAGATCGAAGAAATGAAAGCCCAGTTGCAGTATATGACTTCCAAAGTCCATCAGGCAGTTAGCACGGCACCAGAAATCGATCGTGTGCTCCGCGAGACCCAAAACACACCATTCTCACCTCGACTCCTCAGCATTCCCATTCGACACCCGGGAAAAATAAAGATCCCTAGTTACAATGGGACAACCGATCCAAGAGAGTATCTAACCGCCTTCAACATCGCAATGGGGAGAGCACTTTTTTCACCAGAAGAACGCGATGCCAGCCTCTGTCATTTGTTCGTAGAAAATTTGAGTGGACTTGCCCTCGGTTGGTTTTCTCGTCTCGAAGCCAATTCCATCGACAGCTACAATCAACTTTCGACGGCCTTCCTTAAACATTACTCAATGTTTATCCAGCAGAGTGCATCTAACGCTGATCTATGGAAGCTAGCTCAAGAACCAACAAAGACGCTTCGTTCGTTTATTGACAAGTTTAGAGCCATTGTTTCTCGCATTACTGTGCTCGACGAGGCAGCTGTTTTGGCACTTCATAATGGCCTTTGGAATGAATCACCATTTCGAAAGGATCTCTTCAAAAACAAGCCACAAACCTTAGAAGACGTCCTTCAACGAGCAATGACCTTCATTGAGATTGAAGAAGACAAGGCTGTTTTTTCAAAAAAATATGCAATCATCAAGAAGTCGTCATCAAAAGAAAAGGAGTCCAACGAACACTACGAGCCTCGACAACACTACGACAAAGGATACAAAGAGAGCAAGAATAGGAAAGCTGGAACCTACCAGATCAGCGACCAACTTGTTAATCGTTCCGCCGACAAACAAGTTCGTGACGATCGCAACACAGGCGATGCGCGACCGTATTGCAACTTCCATAAATCTACGACTCACAGCACGGACGAGTGTCACCATCTGCAGGGTATGTTGCTGTCACAATACCACCGCGAGCACGATTCATCATCCAGAGATCTCAGAAATGACAAAACACCCAAAGACGAAGGAGAACATTTTTGAATTGTCCAGGAAGAACGCGAATGCCAGCAAAGACAAAAACGCCCTAACGAACGTACAAACACTGAAGCAGAAACTCCTAAACAAGAAGGTAATGACCAAAACGAACATGAGCGCGGACGAACGCCTCCGCCTCGTCATGTAATCAACGTAATCATGGGAGGTCTCCAGATATGCAAAGACTCGGTTCGCTCAATAAAGAAATACGAACGCAGGACATTCACTTCGTCAAAATGGGAGAGCTATAATATCAACGACAAACCGAAAGAGAATTATGATATCAGCTTCACAGAAGAAGACACCAAGGGCTTAGATAAACCTCATAACGATCCTCTCGTCGTCGAACTCAGAATAGGTGATTGCGAAGTGATGATCAATATCGGAAGTTCAGTCGAGTTGATCTTTTCGAAAACACTTCAACGCATGGAAATCAAGGACTACGAGCTTAAGGCTTACAAAAGACCCCTAACAAGTTTCGCCGACGATACAAAAATGACAATCGGAACGGTAAAACTACCAGTCTACGTAGCAGGAATCACCAAGATTGTCAAGTTTGTTGTCATCGAGAGTCCTGCCATTTACAATGCCATACTCGAAACTCCATGGATACATTCGATGAAAGCAGTTCCATCCACTTACCATCAGTGTGTAAAATTTCCTACGCCGACAGGAATTTACACCCTCAAGGGAAACCAGAGACTATCCCGAACTTGCTTCATTACCGAACACAAGTTAAGGAAGTCTTCGAGAACATGATTAATCGCTAAGAAATGAGACGAGCAAGTCATCGAGAGTGACCACACACGCGAACTCATCACACAAGTCAATATTGATGGCAGAGATCCAATGCGATGCGTCGGTATCGGAGCAGACCTTAACAAAGATCTCAAGGATGAACTCATCAGCTTCCTTCAATCCAATGCTTCAATCTTCGCTTGGACAACCGAAGATATGCCAGGGATCGACCCATCTGTCACATGTCATGAGCTACACGTAGATCCGATTTACAAACCAATCAAGCAAAAACGAGGCAAACTCGGCCCAGAATGCGCTAAAGCAGTAAACGACAAAGTTGAACGCCTAACTAACGCATGGTCTATCACGGAGGTCACATACACAGACTGGCTCGCTAATCCGTTTGTGGTCAAAAAGAAAAACGGAAAATGGCGCGTATGCGTCGATTTTACTAACCTTAACAAGGCGTGTCCCAAATATAGTTTGCCACTCCCTCAAATTGATCGACTGGTTGAAGCGACTGCGGGAAACGAGCTCCTGTCATTTATGGATGCGTTCTCCGGATACCACCAAATCATGATGCACCCCGACGATAGAGAGAAAACTGCTTTCATCACTGATCGAGGAACGTATTGTTATAAGGTTATGCCTTTCGGACTTAAAAACGCAGGCGCCACATATCAGCGTCTAGTCAATCGAATGTTCGCCGAACAGCTTGGCGACACGATGGAAGTTTACATCGATGACATGTTCGTAAAATGTCGCATCACCAATAACCATATTAAACATTTAACATAATGCTTCAACAGCCTTAATGAGTATGGCATGAAGCTCAATCCAATGAAATGCACGTTCGCTGTCACATCCGGGGAATTTCTAGGTTACATCGTGACCAAGAGAGGAATTGAAGCAAACCAAAGGAAAATTACAGCCATTACAGAACTTCCATCTCCAAAAAACACAAGAGAAGTTCAACGGCTAACCGGCGCATCGCCGCGCTCAACAGATTCATTTCGCGATCAACGGACAAGTGCCTTCCTTTTTACCAACTTTTGCGTAACAATAAACGCTTCGAATGGGACAAAAAGTGCAAAGGCGTTCTTCAACAACTAAAGGAGTATATGTCTACTCCACCAAACTTGGCGAAACCAGAAATCGGAGAGATCTTTTATCTATACATATCCGTCTCCACCTCGGCAGTAAGCAGCGTCCTAGTTCGTGAAGACCATGGCGACCAACATCCAATCTTCTACACCAGCAAGATCTTCGATGACACTGAAACTCGATATTCCCCTCTCGAAAAACTCGCCCTCGCTGTTGTGATCGCAGCTCGCAAGCTCAGACCATATTTTCAATCTCATATCATTCATGTATTGACTAATCATCCACTTCGATTAATACTACATAGCCCAAGTCAGTCAGGAAGAATGGCCAAGTGGGCCATCGAGTTGAGTGAGTACGACATCGAGTTTAGAAGTCGGACAAGCGCCAAGTGTCAAGTATTGGCGGATTTTATGATCGAGCTACCTCGATCTGAAGATGGTGTAACCTTGATACCAAGAATTGGTGTCTCTATGTTGACGGTTCATCTTCACGGAATGGGTCAGGAGTCCGCATACGAATTATATCCCCAACCAGCAAAATCATCGAGCAATCTTTTCGCCTAGCTTTTCCAGCTTCCAACAACGAAGCCGAATATGAAGCCCTTATCGCTGGCCTTCGTCTCGCCAAAGCAGTTGGAGCAAACAAGATCAATTTTTTTTTGCGATTCATAACTCGTTGCTAACCAGTTTAGTGGAGAATATGAAACAAGAAACGGCCGCATGAATGCCTACTTACAAGTCGTACAAAAACTCTCACAAGAGTTTGCCAATTTCACTCCCACTAAAATACCGCGAAGCGATAATTCTTCTGCTGACGCCCTACCGCCCTAACATCAACTTCCGATCCATCACTCAGAAGAATGATTCCAGTGGAAAGCATCGACACACCAAGCATTGAGCTAGCAATGGGAGTTCATGCCATTAACGAACTCGATGAAGAGATGGACGACGTCGACAAAGCAAATGAACCCATCTCTGAAGAAGAGGCAACAGATCCAGTCGATTGGCGCGACGAAATTAAGCTCTACATTTCTGAAGGAGTAACACCAGCCGATCGTTGGGCGGCTCGTGTTTTGAAAGCTCATTGCGCATACTATGTCCTGCACCATGGAAACCTTTTTCGATGGAGTTCTACAAAAGCGTTTCTTCGTTGCATATACGGCCAAGAAGTAAAATGGGTGCTCGAAGAGACACACGAAGAATCAGGCGGCAACCACTCGGGCGGACAATCACTAGCTATCAAGATCAAGCGACACAAACATTTCTGGCCAACAATGGTTACAGACTGTGAAAATTTTGTTGCCAAATGCGAGAAGTGCCAGCGTCATTCCCCGATTATCCATCTCCCAACAGAGCTCCTCACGACTACCACTGTGCCTTACCCTTTCATGAGGTGGGCAATGGACATCGTCAGACCTCTGCCACCATCCAAACAAAAACGCTACCTCCTGATTATGACCGATTATTTTACAAAATGGGTCGAAGTCGAGTCCTAAGCAACCATACGTGCCCTTGACATCCAGAAATTTGTTTGGAAGAACATCATATGCCGCCATAGTCTCCCATACGAGATCGTCACCGACAACGGCTCCCAGTTCATTTCTGTAACTTTTGAGAATTTATGTTTACGCTGGAAAATTAGGCTGAGCAAATCTACACCGAGGTTCCCCCAGGGAAACAGACAAGTTGAGACAACAAATAAGACAATCCTGGATGGAATCAAAAAACGCTTAGAAGAGAAGAAAGGAGTTTGGGCCGACGATCTCGACGGCGTTTTGTGGTCACATTGTACAACCCCCCGACGATCGACAAACATGACCCCATTTTCCCTGTCTCATGGCATGGAGGCTATGTCACCCGCCGAAGTCAGCATCCCAAGCCTTCGCCAGTTAGCACTCACCAAGGACGAAGAGCTCAATAACGCAATGATCGCCGATCATTTAGACCAAGTTGAAGAAAATTGGGACCAGGCTCTCATCCGCATTCAAAAGTACCAGCATCTGGCCGCTCAATATTACAACAAGAAATTCAAGGGAAGGTTCTTTCAGGTACGCGAGATCATTCTTCGTAAAGTCTTCAAAAACAGTTGTGAGCTAAATGAAGGTAAGCTCAGCGCAAATTGGGAAGGGCCATACTTAGTTTCAAAAGTCGTTAAACTAGGCGTTTTTGAGCTCGCTGAGATGAGCGGCGAAAAAGTCCCGAGATCATGGAACTCCATGAATCTCAAAAGATACCACTACTAAGGAATAAGCAAATAAGGAATCTGACGCACTCCTGTATACCAAAAATAACACTCAGAAGGATCCAACCCTTTTATTTTAAGCATTTAGTTTTCTTGTAAAGGCAAACTACAACTGGCTTAATCCCCACTTGTGGGGTACGTAGGCAACCTCTCACGAGGCTCAGCTATTTCAATAAAAAACTATATTTTCCCAAATATTGGCGTACAACCATTGTATATAGGTGTCGCAGCTCTGCGCTCGCATTTCAAGACTTTGCAAACGAAATACGAGATCCGTTCTCTAGTGTCGCAGCTCCACGATCACACTTACACATTTCGCAAAGAGATATGGGATACATTCCTAAAAAAAGTGTTGCATCTCCGCGCTCACACTTCAAGAATTTGCAAACGAAATACGAGATCCGTTCTCTAGTGTTGCAGCTCCGCGCTCACACTTACACATTTCGCAAAGAGATGGGATACATTCCTAAAAAAGTGTCGCAGCTCTTCGCTCGCACTTCAAGACTTTGCAAACGAAATACGAGATCCGTTCTCTAGTGTCACAGCTCTGCGCTCACACTTACACATTTCGCAAAGAGATATGGGATACATTCCTAAAAAAAACTGTTGCAGCTCCGCGCTCACACTTCAAGACTTTACAAACAAAATACGAGATCTGTTCTCTAGTGTTGCAGCTCAGCGCTCACACTTACAAATTTCTCAAAGAGATATGAGATACATTCCTAAAAAAAGTGTTTCAGCTCCACGCACACACTTCAAGACTTTGCAAACGAAATACGAGATCTGTTCTCTAGTGTCGCAGCTCCGCGCTCACACACACATTTCGCAAAGAGATATGGGATACATTCCAAAAAAAAAGTGTTGCAGCTCCGCGCTCACACTTAAAGACTTTGCAAACGAAATACGAAATCCGTTCTCCAGTTTCGCAGCTCCGCGCTTACACTTACACATTTCGCAAAGAGATGGGACCCATTCCTAAAAAAATGTTGCAGCTCTGCGCTCGCACTTCAAGACTTTGCAAACAAAATACGAGATCCGTTCTCTACTGTCGCAGCTCCGCGCTCACACTTACATATTTCACAAAGAGGTATGGGATACATTCCTAAAACGTTGCAGCTCCGCGCTCACACTTCAAGACTTTGCAAACGAAATAGGAGATCCGTTCTCTAGTGGTGCAGCTGTGCTCACACTTACACATTTCGCAAAGACACATATTTAATAAAAGTCATCAATAACTCGGCAAGAGCGACCAACCATTCCGAAGTAAAATTTTTTTAATAAGAAGCATCAAAGCACGACTCAAGGAAACATCCAAGAAGTTCAACATAATCCAAATGATCAACATAGGCGATCACAACAACAAGGATATAAAAAAGATCGACATCAACGGCCATAACAACAAGGATAAACAAAGAATCCTAATCAAAGTAGTATAGCAAATCCAGGAGGAAACAAAGCATACAATCAAAACACAAGTGATAAAAGATTTTG